>VDFB02000002.1:229266016-229276743 GCA_007258455.2 Sequoia sempervirens
GTCTCACCAAAATTGCTCACAAGAGGTTTCAACCTGTGGGATTGAGGCACACAATTCCAACAAATAAAAGGGTAGTCCATGGAGGGGATTTAGATTCTGGACACATACAAATTGACAACCTATAGTCCCTAATAAGATAGTCAATATTCACAAAATAAAGTCCTTACATTACATGATTGTCATCACATTATATGATTTTTTGGGGATATTAGACTACTACATCTAGGTATCTTTTTATTTCCTCTATCTTTCATCAATCTCTTTACTAAACTTATGTAGAAATTATTCTACTATGGAATTGCACTGTAAAAAATATGCAAGAATTTTTTTATCATACTTGTACAATAGCATGGTAGGATAAGTAGTCATTTTTCTTTTTCATTTCCCACAACCTTCATTAGTAACTGATTCTAAGGAGCTTCAATAAATATCATTTTCTATTTTATGGAATGGCATTTGTAAACCATTTTTGTATTGTCCACATTTGTTTATTGTAGATAATGTAGTCTATTTTGTAGGTCCTACTTTTGCAATAGTATTCTATTTTATTGGAAATTCAATCATTTGGTAATTTGGCTTGTTTGATGCATATATCAATCTCTATGCCTTGTGATAATAAATTAATCATTTGCACATTAGCTATAATACAGTGTAGTTTTAGTTATAAATTCTTAAATTAAAATTCTATTCCAATATATTCTGGCACAATTTTATCTCACAAATTTTCATTCTACATTATATAAGAGAAACAACTTGATTTTTTTTGTAATAATGAGATCAAAGAAAACATATTTTGTACAAGGTTGGTTCTTCACTCACCCAAAGATAACTTTAATGGGGTTTTCCTTGTCCATCAATGTGAAATGTGGGACATGGTAGTTAGTATTCTCAAGATATAAACAAGGATGTTTGGATTCAAGGAACTGACACATATGATGATCAATGATCTCATTCCTTGCAGATATGGAACAACTACTTGAAGAAGTTTGAAGATGTCCAAGAAAACATGATCTCACCTCATAGTTATTTTTGTTTCCACAACTATAGAAATATTTGCACTTGCATACTATTCACTACACATGTGAACTTTGCTAGTCAATGAATTTCTGTAATTTTGTTTTTGAACCCAAGTTTTCCCATGTTTGATTTGGAACAGTCAATTTCAATGATGCCAAAATGCAATCATGTCACTGCATATGAAAATTCTTTGAAATACCCTAAAATCTATAGGAAACTAAATTATGTTTGTTTAGGGACTCACCAATACATGAAGGCGGTATCTTAGACTTATTGTGCACCTATTCATTGACATACAAGAGAAACATGTAATGGAAATTTGATCAATTCAAGACCTGTAATGTGCAAGCTTCTCACCATAGCCTCAACATTTCTATATTGTGCAATCATGTGCTAGATTTTTGGCTTTGCAACCTACCTCACCATCTATAGCTCCAGATATATTTTGGTGACCAAATGTAGTTTGTGAACTATTTTGCAGCCTTTCATCCTACCTAGTTGTAATGCACTTACCCTACAAACACAATGGTTTATTTCCTTGAGTAACCATTCCTTGATACCACCTTGCACCTCATGATTAAGCTTAGCACAAACTTTTGTAACATTTAAATTCAACTTGAGACCTGCTATGCAGTCTTGCTGATGCATAGTTGATTTGGGGCCCACTTGGGGGACAACCTAATCTAAATAAACTCATATAATGATGCAATACATGGTTGAAAAGAAGTCTTCCCTTATTCAAGTTATCTTTTTTTTCTTCTTTATACAAGCTTAAATTTCTCACACAAGGAAATATAGTTGAAAATAAGATCAACAAGGCATTAATAAAAATAGTTGCAAAAAGAGTAAGAAAATCCATTTTATTTAATGAGGGAAATAATTAAATCAACCCCTAGAATTATATATGCATCATTTGGTCACACAAAAATATACATAGAGAGATAGCAAACAAATAATAGCAAGGAAGTCCAACAAAGCTAAGAAGACAAAACAATGATTGGAAATGAAAAACTGGAAGTTGCAAAAATTTAAAAATCCATATTAGACAAAAATAAGTTGAAAGTTAATATTTACATCTAAAAAGAAAAAGCACAATCGATATAAAAGATGAACTCCTAAAAAGACATGTTATTTAGGTGCCTCATTTATAAATTTAGTGAGTTGCTAATTAGACTCCTAATAAAATATTCTTGTAGTCAAGAATCCAGAGACATGAATCACAAGTACTGCACATCTCACCAACTAATTCTTTCAAGTGACAAGTGAAGTTAACTTGGGATACATCACTTCTAATTATTTCATATGGTTAGTACACCATCCAACAATAGGCCAATACTCTAAAATGTTGCTTGAAACTTCTTTGCATTTTGATCTGATGCAAATCTTTCAACTACCATTATTGAACACAGGGTATGGATTATCTCATTCATAAATTCCTTTTTTCCTCCCAAGGGACTTGTTATCACATCCTTCTCTAGCAGGACTTTTGGGTCCCCAAATTATTTTCCATTTAACAAATGCATTGATCATCCATTGTTAGTGAGCAGTGCATAATGCCAGAGAAGTGCTCAAATACCTCTATTCTACACCAATTCTGAAAATTATCATGAAATTTGTTGATACAGAAGAACTACAAGTTAAAAAAATTTGAAATCTAGACAATATTAAGTGAAATCTGTTGTAGTTCTATTATGTCTATACTAAAATAATCAACTATTGCTTCTGTTGTTATAAGATATTAATCTTGAAGTTACTATTAGAGAAAAAACCCATATAAATGTTGAAACCTACAATTTCTTGAAGTGAAGTGAGTAAGACAAATATTATAGAAAGATAAGTTCAAAACATTTAAACTACACTAATTGTCATCAAAATAGTATCTCTAACCAGTACATTGGGTAAAAAGGACTTCACTTTTTGGAGAAGCTATGGGTACCAATCCAAGCTGACTAGCTATGGGCATTGCATGTGGACAAGAGTTAGTATTCCATAGGTTATCCACACACATCCACTTCTGATACACAATTTCTACCAAAACTATTTAGAAAGTATGAAATCAAGAAAATAAATTACTGTTTTACTTCAACTTCCAAATGACTCTATTAATTTGGAGGAATTAAAGAAGCAGTCACTAAGAAATGAACTGTTGAAGTGAAAAGAAACAACACAAACACAATAATTCTATCTTGGGAGAATCCTCTTAAGGGGTGAAAAACCTAGTTGGTATAGGCAATTGATCTTCTACTAGAGTTTATTTCTCTTATGTGGAAAAGTTTTCTTAAATGGACAAGTACAAGTGTATTATATCCTCTATCAAGAAATTCTACTTTTTAGATAGACAATCTTTTAAATTCTTGTCCATTTTGATCCAAAAGATGATTAAAATTGTAGTTTCCTCTCAATATAGTTGCTAACATTGGAAGATCCCCCCTGTTGAATTGAAACTCCCAAAAAATTTCAAAATGGAAAAGTTAACTATTTGTTTCATATTCCATTTAGTGTCAGCTGGGTCAAAACCATAGGGTTGTGTAAAAATCACAAATGCAGGTTCAACTCCATAGATGCAAATTCATCCACTAACTTTATAATGTAAGTGTTTTCATCTCTTAATGATATTTTCCACTCTTCGATCCATCATGGATCATACCTCCCTTCTTATAGAGCTATTGGTTCCACAAAAGCTTATGTTTGAGATATAGAAAATTCTCCCTCACATTTGTGAGTTCTCTATGTGTAACAGCTTAACAATTTCCATTGTGTTGAATCTCCAATAGCTACAATTTATTGTGATGCTCAAGGCATACTTCAATGGCTGCTATTGGTTTTGGGTGGATTGGATTGGTGAGGATTGACTCTTCAAATTTATTTTGAGAAAATCTTAAAAAACACTAATCACAAAATTCTCATGAAAGATATCTTGATACTAAGGGAATATGGACATCATGTGTTTTTCAATTTTTTGAAACTATGCATTTTTATCCCAGTGTTGGTGGATCAAAGTGGTTCAGTCTATCCTCACAAGGGAGTCCCATATGACAAATTGGCGTTTGTCTTGGCTGTGACCAAAAAAAAATATTTAATTTATATGTGTAAACATCCAAATTTGGACACTTAATTTATCCAAATTTATCATTTTTCGTCTAAACATCCTCTTATCCAAGTTAATTAAGTAATATTAGTATTATTTAATTAATATCTTTAATTCTGCCAAATCCTAAGGTATTTAATTAATAATTAAATACCCTACCCTCCTTAATCTTCTTTTCATCAAATAAATTAAATAAATATTACATTTATTTAATTCCTCGCATATCATTTTCATCTAATCCTAATCCATCTCCTAATTTCCTCATTAAGAATGTGCACATGCCTAATCCTTGATTAGGATGTGTCACATCCTCCAACTTTTGCAAGTTGGCTTTTAATCCTAATTAGCCCCTAATTATCCTGATTAATTAAGCTAATCATTCTCAAGGAATTTTTAATTCTTTTTATTCTTCCTAGATTCCCCTCTTTTATATGTGAATTTTTAATTCACATTCCATCCTTCCAAGGCCTGAACCTTGGACTTGTCACAATCTCCACATGTGACCAACCTTGGACTTGTCACAATCTCCACATGTGACCAAGTCCCCCTTTTGGAGCCCATCTTTTATCTTTTAGACTTTCCTAAGAATGTGAATTTTTAATTCACACTTCCTTCCTCTCATAGATTTTGAGGAATTCTAAAATTCCTCAAATGTCCCTTTCACTCCCACTTGGGGACAAGGAATCCCTTTTTGTGGAAATCTCCTCACTCCCTAAGGTGCATGTCATTTTTCCACCTCATGTACCTTCTTGACACCTCATTTACATCTCATATCCCTTGTCCACTTCACCCTCCACATGTCAAGATGTGAGGGCTTGTGGGTTCTCAACCCACCATAGCCCTTCATCTTGACCTTGTTGGATCAATCTTGACCGTTGAATTCTCTAGAGAATTCAAGATCCTCTATAAATACCCCCTCCTCAAGGGCATTTTCAACACTTTCATTTGGAGCAACCTTATGTTGCCAATTTTCCTTCTCAACACTTAGTCATTTTGCAACTACATGTTGCCATTTTGTGAACTCATCCAATTTTCAATTACATCCTTTTGCATTTGTATCCAAGCACATAGCAAAGATCCTCAATAGAGCCATCAAGGAGCACACATCCCATTCTAAGCAAGGGCCAATCAAAGGGGTATCAACAACAAAGGAAGGTAAAACCATTTGTCTTATGTTATCTATTTTCCTTATTGTTTTGTCACTCTCTTTTGGCTAATCTTGAGGTGTTCTTGGTCTATTATCATTCGTATTTTGAGTTATTTTATGCACTAGAATAGGATAAATTTCAAGGTATACATTTCTGGCACGCCCGGTGGGACCCACAAATGGGTTCCCATACTTTACGTTTGCTGTTATTGAAGTTTTTGCAGGAACACGTCGCAGAAAGGGCAATTACGCCCCTATTTTACTGCAGAAGGGCGATTACACCCCTATTTTACTGCAGAAGGGCGATTACACCCCTATTTTACTGCAGAAATGCAATTACGCCCCTGTTTTCACTACAGAAGGGCGTCTGCGCCCACGTGGCTGAAATTTCAAAAAAAATTAACACTTTTCTGCAGAAGGGCGTCTGTGCCTACGTGGCTGAAATTTCAAATTTTTTCTAACACTTTTCTGCAGAAGGGCGTCTGCGCCCACGTGGCTGAAATTTCAAAAAATTTCTAACACTTTTCTGCAGAAGGGCGTTTGCGCCCACGTGGCTGAAATTTCAAATTTTTTCTAACACTTTTCTGCAGAAGGGCATCTGTGCCCACGTGGCTGAAATTTCAAATTTTTTCTAACACTTTTCTGCAGAAGGGCGTCTGCACCCACGTGGCTGAAATTTCAAAATTTTTCTAACACTTTTCTGCAGAAGGTCTGCGCCAACGTGGCTGAAATTTCAAATTTTTTCTAACGCTTTTCTGCAGAAGGGCGTTTGTGCGTGGCTAAAATTTCAAATTTTTTGCTAACACTTTTCTGCAGAAGGGCGTCTGCGCCCACGTGGCTGAAATTTCAAATTTTTGCTAACACTTTTCTACAGAAGTGCAATTGTGCCCTCTTTTTACAGAAGTGCAATTGCGCCCTCCTGCTTACTGTAGAAGTGCAATTGTGCCCTCTGTTTACTGCAGAAGTGCAACTGCGCCCTTGTTTTGCTACAGAAGGGCGACTGCGCCCCCCGGAAGGGCTATCCATTTGCTCAAAATTTTCTAATTATCCTTGTTGTTTGCATTAATCTAAGAACATAGCTTAATTAGAGGGAGTAATACTCGTTGCTTGTTGTTCTTATCTTTTTGTTTTACCCTAAGGGAGTATTAGCTTGTTTCCGCTTTCCCCTTGCACTTCGTGTGAGCTTGGGGAGTAGTTGGAAACGGTTAGTGCTTTCTTCATAGTGGGACCTGCTTGGGGATTTCATCACCCCAAGGGACGATTCCAACCACGCGTACCGGCGGGGTATACAAAGGGGGGAGAGCGAAAGCTGTACCCCAATCTAGTCACATCGTAATTGGCAGAGCATCAAAGCTAGGGTGATACCTAGATAGACGTGAAGAGTTGGTTCGAGCCCTTCAGTATCTCGCTGGGGTTCCCGACTCACGCTTGTGATGGGCTGGTGTTCACGATTGTGCCTCACGTACCGAGAGTATATCGAGGACTCCCTAGATACCTTGTGCATCCTAGATTAAGACCACTTTGGCCATACCCTTAACACTAATCATAGGGTTGTATTTGCTTGAGAGTGTTTTCTTGTGATAAATCAGTGAACTTTTGATAGTTTTCCCTTATCATTATCATTTTAAAAGTCCTTGCTATAGCCATTTACATCAAACCAAGCCTCTGATTCACTGCAGAAGTGCAATTATGCCCCTGTTTCACTATAGAAGTGCAATTACGCCCCTGTTTCACTGCAGAAGTGCAATTATGCCCCTGTTTCACTGCAGAAGTGCAATTATGCCCCTGTTTTGTTGCAAAAGTGCAATTATGCCCCTGTTTCACTGCAGAAGTGCAATTACACCCCTGATTCACTGCAAAAGTGCAATTACGCCCTGTTTCACTGCAGAAGTGCAATTACACCCTTGATTCACTGTAGAAGTGCAATTACGCCCCTGTTTTGTTGTAGAAGTGCAATTATGCCCCTGTTTCACTGTAGAAGTGCAATTACGCTCCTGTTTCACTACAGAAGTGCAATTATGCCCCTGTTTCACTACAAAAGGGCAAATCTGCCTTCTTGAATACCCGAAATCACCTCATTTGGGTCCTTTCAGCCTTTAAACCATTGTTTAACTATTCCCAACCATTACCTAATCATCCCAAGCCTTCGTTTTGTCACTCTAAACCTCCAAAACCCTCCATTTGACCATTTTAAACCTCCATCTCATCATTCCAAACTTTTGTTAACCATTCTAAATCCCCATTCATTCTCCACAATTATCTTCAATCCACCTGTTCATTTTAATTTCTCCCTAATCCAGTCAAAAGTCCATACCCTCACCAAAAAAACGTCATAGTTTTTACCATTTACATCACCAAACACCACTCATAATTAACGTAGAAAGGCGGAAGCGCCCTCTATTTTTCTGCAGAAAGGCGGAAGCGCCCCTGTTTTGCTGCAGAAGGGCGACTACGCCCCTAACTTCCCGAGGCTGTCATTTACAAACCGTACGTCGAATCAACTTCATTCAAAAACCAAAATTGCTTAATTTTTCAAGCTCTATCTAATGGTACCTTCCATTTTCTCCTATCAAGAATTTGACCATCCCAGGGCGGCCACGCCCTGCATCGCAGGGTGGATACGCCCCTAACTCGGGATTGTCATTTACAAACCGTACGTCGAATCAACTTCATCCAAAAACTAAAATTTCTTAATTTTTCAAGCTCTATCCAGTGGTACCTTCCATTTTCTCCTATCAAGAATTTGACCATCCTGGGGCGGCCACGCCCCGCATCGTGGGGTGGATACGCCCCTAACTTCCTGGGGCTGTCATTTACAAACCGTGCATCGGATCGACTTCATCCAAAAACAAAAGTTTCTTAATTTTTCAAGCTCTATCCAGTGGTACCTTCCATTTCCTCCTATCAAGAATTTGACCATCCTGGGGCGGCCACGCCCCGCATCACGGGGTGGATACGCCCCTAACTTCCCGGGGCTGTCATTTACAAACCGCGCATCGGATCAACTTGGTTCAAAGACCAAAATTGATTAAATTTTTGAGCTCTATCTAGTGGTACCTTTTGTTTCTTCCTATATAATCAAACCAATCCATTCCTCTAATCAAATTCATCCAATCATCTAATCAATCCAAGCACACCAATCCTATTAGGTTCATCCAATCACAACTATCCAATCAACATCATCCAATCATATGATCCTCTCCAATCAAACCAATCTATTCCATCCAATCATCTACCTAATCCAACCATTCATCTACCCAATCCAATCAATCATTTTCCCCATCCAAATCCCTTGAACATCATTTCAGAAGTTATTTTCCAAATTGACCTAGGTTTTTGAATCCAATCATCATCATCAACATCTACTTAGGGTTGTCATCCATCCTAAGATAATCATCACCATCGGCCCTATCAATTCACTTTCAATCTCAAGGTGGATTCGGTGTCGTAATCATCCGTTTGTGCTTTAAATCGATCAATCATCAATCAATCTTATTCAATCCGATCCAATCACATCCCTATCCAATCATCCATCTACTGAATCCCATCAAAATAAAAATCAATCCCATCACATCATCCAATCATCATAATCTAAGCTTTAATCCAATCCTCATCTAAGCTTGAATTAAATCACAATCTGAGCTTTCATCCATCTCCATCCAAAATCTTTGATCCATTCTATTTATGCTTTCATCATCATGAATCCTTATCCTCCATCAATAGTAGTCAAGGGAAACCCTAATTGTATTGATGACGATAACGAAAGTCTTGTTGATCAAGAGGTATATGACATAGATCCCATTGACACTATCATCTCTAGTAAGCTGTCTCCACCCGCTTTCCAAAATCCAATCACCCCCTTGAGTTATCCCGTTATGTCTTCATCCATGCCTAATCACGGTGCTTCTGCTACCTTTGACAAGGGATATCCATCATATCCATCATACCCTTCATCTACATCATCCTCTTATCCAACACCAACATCCTCTTATCCTAGTCGACCATCTCAATACCCCTATCCTAATCCCCCATCCACATCCTCCTATCTAAATCCTTCATTCGCATATACCCACTACCCTAATCTTCCATCCCAATATGCTCACTCTAATCCTACATTCATACCCCCGTATCCTAATCTAACATCCACATCAACTTATCCTAATCCCACATCCGCAGTTCAATATCTTCATCCACAACCCATGTCCCCCTATCTTAATTCACCACTCCAATATCCTTACCTTAACCCTCCATCCAATCCTAGCCCTCCATCTACTCCTAGCCCTCCATCCAATCCTAATCCCCCATCTACTCATAGTCCTACATTCAATCCCATTCTTCCATCTAGTCCTAATCCCCCACTAATCCATAATCCCTCATCCATTTCTACCACCCTAGCAAAGCCAACCATATGCAAGTCTCTCATTTCAGAAGTTCTCCAAGGACTCATTACAAAGAAGCCATCCCCAACTCCACATCTTGAAGTCATGAAACCATGCCATCTAGATCCATCATCCATGGTCACTAGTGATGAGACCCTTCTCCATACCACACCTATTATTGATGTTACCACCCCTAGTACTGCTCAAACCATTGAAACCATTGAACCCACTAAATCCATTGAACCTCCACCTCCTACTCCAAGAACCACCGAATCCATCAAAGACACCCAATTCCAATCCACTCCCTATACTCCTAGATCCACCCAAATCCAATCCACTCCTCCCACTCCTAGTAGCACCAAAACCCATTCCAATGAACCTTATGAATCTTTCATCCCCCCATCTTCCCCAATTGAAGAGTCCCAACAAGACTCCGTTACCATGCCTCCTGCACATGATGAGTCACGCCAAGAGTCTAATCCAAAGCATGCCAGCATATCCCCTTCTTCAGATCAAGATCCTACCATCTCATCTAGTCCACCTCAAAATCACAGTCCCCCATCCATTCCATCCCATGATACCCTTGTCATTCAATCTTCCACCGCTCCATCTTCATCTCCATCGCATGATCCTACTACCACAAATCCAGATCCTATCATATCCCCTAATCCCTCTCCTGATATCACCTATCCACATGCTACTATCCCACCATCTCCCTCTGATGATCCCCCATCATCCCCTAAAACTGCTATACCTACACCGCTTGCATATCCCCTTGGTACTCTCACATTCTTCCATGGTGGCCTCCTCGCAGAAGAAAAGCATAGTATATTTACCACCCATCATCCTCCACCTAATAATGGACTCGCATCATGTTTTCTGAATAACACAAATCCTATCATGGATCGCATGCTCAAGAAAATGAACTATCAAGGAAAAGGTCTAGGCCTTCATGAGCAAGGTATTTTAGAGAGCCCATCAAGTCAAAGAACAAGTCTGCATGCAAGGTCTTGGACCTATTTCCCAAGACTCACAATCTAAAGATGCTGGTACAACCTCTAGACGTCCTCAACAAGCCTTTTCCAAAAGAAATGCC
>VDFB02000002.1:229278468-229293925 GCA_007258455.2 Sequoia sempervirens
TTCCTAATTTTCCTCCGCGAACAAAACCCATGTTTTGAAATTTCCAAAATTGATTTTTGATTTTTACACCGACACTTCCGAAGGCCATAACTTTTGACTCGGGTGTCTGTTTGAGCTGAAATTTAACGGGTGGTTGCGTTATGAGATAACGAGTGGATTTCCAACTAGTCTTTTTGAAAGTTGTTGGAACCTATTTTGACCCATTTTCGGGGCCTCAAACTTTCATCTTGACCCTTAAAATCCCAATTTAGTATTTTTTTCCAACATTTTGAAAAATTATTTTCACTCATAACTCAAAATGCATATCTCAAATCTAGGATGTTAGTTGGCAATTCATCATATCTCACCAATGGGTATTTCTTGAAAAAAATTGGGACTCTCAAACATACGACCATGAAGTTTCCTAAAATGGAAAAATTTGACAATTTTTGAAAATTGCCAAATTTGGAATAATTTGCTTGTTAACACCTTACATCCCTTAAGGCCAAAAACTCGGTGTAGAATCAATCCAATCATATCCTTCAATAATTCTAGTCTTCAATCCAATCCTCATCTGAGCTTTAATCTTATCCCAACCTGAGCTTAGCCAAACCCCTAATCTGGGCTTTCATCCATCTGTAGTCAATGTCTTTGGATACCAAACAAAGTCTTAAGATCCCTCCCTCCATCTTCTTCAATTTTGTCCTATTCATCCATTCTAATAAATCCATTCACTTATTCCATGTAACCATTCATCTCCTTCAAACCTTCATCTATCATCTCAAACATTCATCAAACCTCTTTCTACCATTTCAAACTCTCATTCCATAATCTTGATCAATCGTTTACTCATTCTGAGTAATCTTCCACCTGTTCCCACCCTTCACCTTCTAGTTCCAAGGATCAGTTACCTATCCATCTGGTCACCTTTTCCTCATCCAAACCCTTATCCCTCTATCCAATCCACCCAAACAATCCTTTTCCTCCCCCCATCCTCTCCCCTCATCCCATCTTCTAATCCCTTGTCATTGGCTACTCCCCATACAATCCATTGTCATCTATGTTATCGCCATCACTTATGCTTCTTTTTCACATCTTTTCCATCTCCTATCATTTCTCATCATTCATCTATTCGTCATCTCATCCTCCCAATTCATCTTTTGATGATTTGAATAACTATCCCATCCCACCCTGAGCTTTGTCTAGTCACTATCCTCCAATCCAATCCAAAAGGTCTATCTTGTTTCGTCGTATCAGTTCCATCATTTTAACCCCTTACCTAGGGTTATCTCATCATCTTTCATCTGTCACTTGTCTGTGGCCTTTTGTCAAACTACGTTGCCCCTGCGCTTTCACGTAGGCAAGGTCGATCATTTGATCCGCCCCTGGGGTTCCATCCATCATCGATCTATATTGTCCACTTTTCTCCTGTCCTCCATCCTGTCTTGGTCATCCATCAAAATCTCCATCATGGTTAGTCGTCCTCCTTTTATTGAACTATGAGGGCTCTGCACTTTTATGTAGGCAAGGCTAATCTTTGATCGGCCCCCGAGCCCCTAGGTCTTTAGGTTGTGTCAGTCTCATTTCTTGTCTCCCTCATGTTGTGTCAACAAGGTATGCCCTTATCTAGCTGGTTCTTAACAAACAAGACCCACTTGTATCATGAAATCCAATCAATTTTGAACATCCCATGTCATATCGATCTTTTAGTTTAGTATCCATCATCGGTCTCAACAGGATGCATCCTTCCTAACATACCTCATCAATCCCATCCATCCCCTTGATCCTATGGCAAAGGACATTTGAAATTCATTGTGATCTTTTGATGCTTTTGGATTTTGTTTATCATTTGAGCTCCCTATCATCACTTGTCAAGGCCACCATGATCCATCATATTATGGCATGTTTTGATTGGTCCACATAGGGGCATATCTTGATCTTTTGTTTGATTATGTCTTCTTAGTTGTCTCACGTAGTACCCACCAAGATCCCCGAGGTCTTGTGTTATGCTGGGGCATCTTTTTGTGCTTGTGGTTATCTCAATACTTGGCCCGACCAAGGTCTTTGTGACCTTGGGGTGTTGGGATAACCTTCTTGTCTGTTGTGTTTGTTTTATGCATTAGACACTAATCCACCGCCTTGGTTCTTCATACCCTGGCGTCTTGTGTCTTATGCTATAGCAAAAATCAGTGCTCCGAAGATGGCAAATTGTATTAGGATTGCATTTCATTTTCCATTCTATCATCTTGCATGTATCCCCCCCATCCATTCATCCTTCATCCTTATCTCACATCTCTATCCAACCACCATCCATTCCATTTAGCCCAAATCACCTAATCATATCCTTGGTCTTGTTCCCAGTCTTGTTACAAACCTTGATCCAATCATCCGCATCATTCTCATTATCATCATCATCATCACAATTTATTCTTCCATATCCCTTCAGTGTTGTTTGGGATGTATCCTTCCCTCGTCAACAACACTTTCATCATCATCATCAGGAGGTATTCTTCCCTATCCTTTAGTGGTTTTTTGGGATGTATCCTTCCCTCATCAATACCACTTAGTGGGATGTATCCTTCCCTATCCTCGTGTTGTCTCGGGATCCTTCATTCCCTCATTGACAACACTCCATCCATCCTCAAACCCCTTGTGGATTGAACCTTGACTGGGGCAATATCATCTTTGTCTCTGCATTCATTTGTGCTTCATCCATCTCCATATCACTTACTCTCTTACCCATCACCTTGCATCATCTTCCTCATCTCCCCTTGCATCACATCATCTATTTCGAGAGCACACATGTGTTCTCTTCAACCCGCATGTCCTCTCGAGGGGGCATCCTCAATCCCTACTCTTCATCTTGACCCCCATCATCTTTCTTCCTAGTCATCCCTTTGATGATTGGGGCATCCTTCCCAATCTAACCATCTTCTTCTAGGTTCTATATTTTAATATTCTTTGAAATGATGCTACTTCGTAACACCATCTCAAAGAGGGGCAAAATGTAGACATCCAAATTTGGACACTTAATTTATCCAAATTTATCATTTTTCCCTAAACATCCTCTTATCCTGAGTTAATTAAGTAATATTAGTATTATTTAATTAATATCTTTATTCTGCCAATCCTAAAGTATTTAATTAATAATTAAATACCTTACCCTCCTTAATCCTCTTTTCATCAAATAAATTAAATAAATATTACATTTATTTAATTCCTCACATGTCATTTTCATCTAATCCTAATCCATCTCCTAATTTTCATTAAGGATGTGCACATGCCTAATCCTTGATTAGGATGTGTCACATCCTCCAACTTTTGCAAGTTGGCTTTAATCCTAATTAGCCCCAATCCTCTAATTACTGAATTAAGCCTAATCATTCTCCAAGGAATTTTTAATTCCTTTTTATTCTTCCTAGATTCCCCTCTTTTATATGTGAATTTTTAATTCACATTCCATCCTTCCAAGGCTTCTAGAACCTTGGACTTGTCACAATCTCCACATGTAACCAACCTTGGACTTGTCACAATCTCCACATGTGACCAAGTCCCCCCTTTTTGGAGCCCATCTTTTATCTTTTAGACTTTCTAAGAATGTGAATTTTTAATTCACACTTATTTCCCCAACCACCTTTCCTTTTCTCATGTAGATTTTTGAGGAATTCTAAAATTCCTCAAATGTCCCTTTCACTCCCACTTGGGGACAAGGAATCCCTTTTTGTGGAAATCTCCTCACTCCCCAAGGTGCATGTCCTTTTTCCACCTCATGTACCTTCTTGACACCTCATTTACATCTCATATCCCTTGTCCACTTCACCCTCCACATGTCAAGATGTGAGGGCTTGTGGGTTCTCAACCCACCATAGCCCTTCATCTTGACCTTGTTGGATCAATCTTGACCGTTGAATTCTCTAGAGAATTCAAGATCCTCTATAAATACCCCCTCCTCAAGGGCATTTTCAACACTTTCATTTGGAGCAACCTTATGCTGCCAATTTTCCTTCTCAACACTTAGTCATTTTGCAACTACATGCTGCCATTTTGTGAACTCATCCAATTTTCAATTACATCCTTTTGCATTTGTATCCAAGCACATAGCAAAGATCCTCAATAGAGCCATCAAGGAGCACACATCCCATTCTAAGCAAGGGCCAATCAAAGGGGTATCAACAACAAAGGAAGGTAAAACCATTTGTCTTATGTTATCTATTTTCCTTATTGTTTTGTCACTCTCTTTTGGCTAATCTTGAGGTGTTCTTGGTCTATTATCATTCGTATTTTGAGTTATTTTATGCACTAGAACAGGATAAATTCCAAGGTATACAATATGATGGTTTAACAAAAATAGAAAAAGTTAGAGTTGCTTTACTTTGAGAGGTTTTCTTCCTACATGATCAAAGGGAGTTAGTATCTCTGCTTTGACTAATTTAGATAGAGTCAACTTCTTTGTTTTAGATCTCAATTCATCCAACACCAAATTTCCTTTATTATACCATTTTCTCCATTAAAGAGGATTACTAGTAAATCTTGTCTGAATGCTTATATAAATGTTGAGTAGAAAAATGAATAACAAAAATAAAAATAAAAATAAAAATGGAAGAAATCTTGCACACATAGACACACATATGCCAGGACAGGGACATGTTTCCAGTATGGGAGATGAGTACCAAGGGTTAGGGTACAAGTCTCCTGGTATTATCGTAACTATGGGTTTATTATGTTCCCTAAAACAATGTTTGGAGCTAATGTACCTGAACCTTGGAAACAAACTTTGGGCTTTGTTAAGAAGTTTTTCTATATGTCAATTTGGTGTGTTTCCTTTATCCAAAGAATTAACTACCAACTTAGAATCCCCTTCCACCTCAATGTTCTAGAGATTTGTCATGTCCTCAAAATTACAACACTAAAAACCTAAATGTTGAAATACGAATGAATAAATAAAATGAATATAAATATCAAGAAAATATAGGTATAGATCTACATTATTGTTGCAAGTTGGATGTGTGCCAAAGAGGCTTATTATTGTATTTTACATTGGAGATAATGGATAAGGGGGTCATTTAGCTTACTTTTGCTAGAGTTTTCCCCTAGAATATGAGTTCTCTAAGGTAAAATCCTCGTGTCTTCAATTGTTTTGTAATTTTCTATTGTTTTCCCTTCTGAGTTCAATCTATTTGATTTTTCAGAGAGTATAGTTCTAAATTCCTTTTTTTAGAGCTGTATGTTGATGACTATTATATGGTATAACCATCTTAGATTACAGATCAAAGCCACACAAGAGGAGAAATTTTTTGAGCCGATGCCATGGTAACTGCACTTTAGAAATAGAGTAATGTGAAGGGAAGCAAGATTTGTTTTGCTAAGATGAGAGCCAATATCATAGCAAGGGTTAATTTCACAACTATAAAGGAATGAAATTCTTTTTGTCAAAAACTGAGGATTTTGCAAGTTGTTAGTGCCTTCACATGCATGTATGGTAAATGAATGCAACCAATACCTGCTACACTATGTGTGTTAGTAAATCTAAGGAGAGAAAGAAAATGCAACTTCCAAGAATTTGTAAGAAGGGGGGGAAACTAGATGAAAATAGAGGAAACTTATGGTGCAAGGGAAAGCTCCATGCTACATGACATATTGCCAATAGATGTCCATCATGATAGCTCTATTGATCACATCCTTCTTGAAATAAAGTGAGCAATGGAATCCATGAAGCATTTGATTTTGGATGAAGATGGTCTATTGAGATGTTGAAAAACTGAAGAAGCAAAATGGCCCTCATATAAATAATATTGTTGCCTGAGGAGAATATCGTTCTTGTCAAGGACAAATAACTAAGACATAAGCTTGCAGGAGGATAAAATATGGAGGAAAGAGATTGTGACTTAGAAGAGGTTGAACATTCTGCATTTGAATCTCTAGAAGCAATGATTGAAGAAGGTTAGCATTAAGAGTCATTTTGGTTCAAGTAGAGAAACATGTGCAAGATGAAAAAGTAGTTCATGCTAGATCAGAAAATTGAGATAATTGAGGAGAAAGAGGAAAAACTATTTTAACTTCTATGAATGACAAAAGTAGGTCAATAAGACTTGAAAGTACAAGAAAGAATGTTTGTAAAAACTTAAAGAGTTAAAAAAAGGTGACTAAAACTAGGTAATGAAAACATAAATGGTGAACCTAAATTGTATAAAGCTTACACAAGGAAGAAATTAACCATGTGAAAAGTTACCTCACTAAACATGAGAAGGGAGCCAAGGCACTAAAGCCAGAGAGAAAAGTTGGCACTAGTAAGAAAATAACTATGTGAAAGGTTTCTTAGAAAACATGAGAGGAGAACAGATGGAACCCAAAGCTAAAGATCAAGGTTGGAGATCAAAGCTAACTATGTTAAATTTTGTAGTAGAAGAACCAAAAAATTAATGATCCATTGTAAAGTGATTTTTGGTTATGGCCAAAAGAAAATTTTGTCTAAGAATACCTAGCTGGATGGACCAAACCAAAAAGTAGGTACATACCCTAGATCCCCCCTTGACTTCCATGGCTGACGATCCTCCAAAGGTACATGGAAATTTTGTAATGTGTGTATGTCCCTGGAGCATGGACTGTGAATGAAGGGAACTAAATGGCTCTTGACATGCCTGATGTGAGAAAATGAGGATTGTTGCCCTGGTATGATGAAAATTTGAATCTAAAGCACACCCCACATCTGCATCAATACAAATTGTCTTGGCTGAAAAAGAATCATTACATTACTTTAAATTAGTAATGTAAGATGAAATGTCCACATTGGAGAAAGATCACAATGAGGCAGTGTGCAATGTATGGAAATGGGTGCTTGCCATGTACTATTAGGAAAAGTGGGGTAGTATGACATTGGAGAAATTGTGAATTTCATATTTTCCACATATGTAGAAAAACTTGAGTTGTTGCTAATAAAGGAAGAGGATGGAGAGTAACAAAATACTTTTAGGTTTCGGTAAAAGAAAATTTGGAAGATAAGAGTTATCTAAAGCAGATCATGTTGTGATCCATAGAAAAGAGAAGCCTAAAACAAAATATATATTGATAGAAGTGAAAAAATTGTAAGATGATATCGATAAATTATCTTTCATGGATTGCCACCATCAAGGAAGACAACTCACCAGATGAATCCACTTCCCAAAGCAAGTTCTCTGAATAAAGATTTGCATGGGACTAGTTCATTTGAGAAGGAAGAGTTGGATTTGCATGTACATGACTTATTTTCAAGAGGATTAATAAAAGAAATTCATAGAATTGTGTATCTATATTTTGTATTCATTCTATGCTGGGCAGGGCTGCTTATTGAAATTCTATTGTAAAACATACAACTCACCCATTTTATTAGACTTATAACTAACAATTTGACATCACAGCTATTGCCATAAAACCTAGCCTTTGTAAAAATTGTGCGAACCCCGACCTAGGTACCTGCAAAACAACATGATTAAACAAGTCAAACAAGGAAATGCAAGCCTAAACATGAATTCCCCATGAAATCCATTTACAACTCAAACTAGGAATGAAAATGTTGAAGAACACAATGAAATTACAAAAACAACAAGATTGAATCCTAATTAAGCAAGAAAACTAATAATCCCATGGGGGAATTGGTGCCAATTTGATGTGAAAATTGGCCCTTTCCCAATCCCTAAGATGGAAGTTGATGAATGTTGATCCACTTTGAGGATGAATGTGAGAGCTCCAAGCTAAAATCTGCAATAACCTAGCTAAGAACTCAAGATTTGTGAATGAGGATGGATAAGCATTTGAACATGGTAACTTTGCAATGTTGGTGGATGGTCAAATGAAGAGAGAAGCCCCTCATTTATGGATGAGATTGAAGGATGAATGTCCAAATTTTGGCAATGTGGGACTAACATTCATCCAATGATATGGTGCCACTTGTCAAACCATGAATGGATGGAGTATGTGCAAGATTTCAGGAATGTGCCAATCAATGCACAAATTTGAAATTCAAATTTGTTGAAAATGACTTGTGAGGGGGAATGAAATATAATAAATGTCACTTGGCTCAATGAAAAGGATATGTATTATAAAATTATTGCCTTGTTGATTGTGCATGTTGACTTGGCATTTTTTATTCAAATTGAAAGAATATTCCAAAAGATGCCATGTGAGGGAAAATAGAGATTTAATAAATGAATTAAATCTATTTTCATGTGCAACTTGCATTTTCTAGAGGATGTGACATGAGATTAGATTAATTAATCAAGGATTAATTAATTCAACAAGAGATTTGATGATGTGACTTATTTGATTTAGATCTATGGATTTATTTAAATCAAATAAGAGAGGAGTACGATAAAAGGCTAATTAAATAAGGATTTGATTTATTTAATTAGAGGAGATGGTGTTAAATTAAATCAAATAAGGTTTTAACTTATTTAATTTCATAGATAGACTTTAGGTATTTAATTAAATAAACTGATTATTTAATTAAATAGGGATAATTAGATCAGATGGGTTGATTTAATTAACAAGAGAAAGTGACTTAATCAAATAAAGTGATTTATTTAATTAAGAGACGAATATTGATGAATTTAATCAGATAGGGGGATTTGATTAAGTGGTTAGACCAAGGGATGATTCAGGAAGAGATGATGTTAGTAAGTCAGGATCGGATGCACGATGTCAATCAGTATATTTTCAATGTCCACATTTTCCCCCTCTTTGAAGCAATGCACTCATTTCATTGGTTCAAAGAATGATCAATCTTGATCAAGACAAAAAAAATCGATACTTTAAAAACTTGCCCCACTATTGCATGACAAGGGAATACTACATGATGAGGGAAAACATGCCCTTATAATGCCCCCTCGACAGATTGGACGGAAAATCCAATTTTTTGGATGATCTCGCAAAAAAAGTGACAAGGTGTCTGACAGGTCCAAAAGGGGTCCAATAGACTAAAAACATGTCTAAACACAATAAAATGATGAAAAACAAGCCTCAAACGGACAAAAACAGGTTCAGGGGTCCAAAACCCTAACAAGACTGCCCCAAAGGGTCAAAAAACCCTAATTTTTTGGCTTAAAAGGGGCCCGAGAGGTCACTTTCAAGTCATTTTCACACTCCTCTGCTAGCAAACCTTGAGACTTGAGCTCTAACCTCCTGACGATATGGCACAATGATAGCTTCCCCTACACATTTTTGACTGAGTTCGGACCTACCAGTGGCCACCTGACATTGGTGCCCTGGTATGTGACCCTAATTGAAGCTTCATTTTTTTGTTTAAGCACATTTATTACTGCTTTTAAGTTGAGCTCACCTCTAGCGGTGCACTTTTAGCGCCGCTCAGTGTTTAAATTGCACTACTTTTAGTCTTTTTGTGCCACAGTGGTGCTATTTAGTGTTGTAGTGGTAAAAAATGGAGTTTTAAAACTCCACCACTGGGCTTAGGCTCAGCTTGAACTCACGAGCTAGTTTAGAAAATTGGGTCGCGGTGACACCCCTTTTCAAGCAAATTGTGACGCTAAGGGTTAAATTGTGCCATAGCGGCGCTGTTTAACAAAATTTTGGGTCCAGCATCGGAGTTTGAGGAAACTCAAACTACAACACCTTCACAAACTGCGTCGCTAGGAACAAGTTTGAGGCGTTATGTCAAAAAATTTCTAAAACTTTTTAACATGTCGACTTTGCATGATGCAGGACAGACCTAGGGAGCTTTACTCTCCGGAGCACCGGTCACGGGATTTGGTGAGTGTTCTATGAGACCTTAGTGACCAAGACCAGGACTAACTTGGAGTCACTGGCCTATGGTACATTGCGTATGCAGCACCCGTGTGCACACACCTGGGGATGCTATTAGCGCTGGCCAAGAGGTGGCACAACGAGACGTCGTCGTTCCATCTTCCCACTAGTGAGGTGACTGTCACTCTGGAGGCTTTCTGGCGCATCTTGCGGTTGCTAATTCATGGCTGTCAAGTGATTCATGACATGGAGGAGGGACGTGAGTGCTGCATCTGAGTTCTTGGTACCCGAGACATCATCTACTGCGAGGGGAAGATCGAGCTAGAGAGATATAGAGTTATCACACCTACTTTTCGCTAGGTCGTTGCAGTGATCATTTCTGGTTTGGTTGCCCTAGACCGACGAGGGTAGTATTTTAGTCCTGGATGGGGATACTGCTGGGAGAGGATGGTCCAAGATAGACCAGTTCGGTTTGCATGGGGGCCTATACTTTTGGCCTCACTTTACAGATATTTGCATGAGTATGCATATGTGGATGGTAGAGCACTAGGAGCTAGAGTGACACTTCTATATGTTTGGGCATGGGAGCATATTTTTGTGCTATGTCCACTGGTTGTTCCAGTTCTGATGGGGCCAGAGGATGCTTAGGTGGCATGATACAGAGGTGGTGTGTCCTTTACACACACTGGAGAGCATGGGATCCCTTACTGGAGGTGAGTCATAGATGAGATGCTTGTGTTCACTCTGAGACCATACCTTGGTTTGCTTGGGTGGGCTAACGATGCCGACCAGCTTTTCTATTGTCAACAGGATCGATACATGTAGGGTTGAGAGCATACCATGATTGAGCGATACCTACGAGGGTGTGTGCAGTGGAAATTCAAGGAGCCATAAGATCGACCAGATGATGATTATGTGGCCGTCTTTGCATGGAGATGTAGGTAGCATGGGGTTTTGACATTCCTACAATAGTGGCCGTTGACAGCTTTCGACACTTGGTAGCTCAGCCATGGGCCTATGATCAGGGTCCAACAAATCCAAGCACTACATGGGCTTACAGAGACTGGTTCAGACCTCCACTTCAATTGACCATTCCCGGAGAGGATCTAGAGGCACACAGGGTCAGAGGCAGGGTCAGAGGACGAGGGTGAGGGCAAGGACCTCATATCAAGATTTGGTAGGATCCCACAGGTACGCCCCCAATTCTGCTAGGTCATGTTGATGTACCCATGTAGGATCAGTAGCAAGATCTTCCAGTCCCACCACCACGAGGGGAGGGTGAGGCTTAGCCTCAAGTACAACCATAAGTACAACCGATAGGGCAGGGAGACATATGGGATGCTTTGATCCTACAGTTACAGGCATAGATGCAGGTAATGACAGCTAAGAGGGACCAGGCATGGGTTGAGAGAGACTAGGTGGTCCAGCAGAGACAGGCCGTAGAGTTACAGTCAGCCATAGAGCTAGGCCCACGATAGCAGATTGAGAGTATGATTGTCTCCTCCTCCTAGGGCACCGTTCCGATGAGGTCTTATGGATAGGCTATTCGGGAGATTGAGTATTATCCGCGAACCTATCATGATACATTACCCCAAGCAGCTTGGGTCCCAGAGTATTCAGAGCGGGCTAGCCAGAGACCACCAGAGGGTCATGGTGATAGAGGTGAGGGCAGTATTCATGGAGATTGACTGTGATTCAGTTGATACACATATTTTTGTGCGCTATGGGCTCCTTTTTGACAGCTCGATGGGAATTTTGTATTGATTGACATACTTGTACAATGATCCAAATTTTTTTGTGTGTATTACGATAGTGACTTTGATGATATATATATGAGCCGATTTGGATGAGATGTGATGTATCTTGTATGCATGAATGGTTTATTTTTATATGCTTTGTAGTTCTACTTTATGTATGTATTTATTTCTAATGATATATACGATTCCATGATGATTTTATCTGATCATTTCTTTTATGTCAATGCAATATGTGATATGGGTTTGATTTATGGTATATGCAATGATGTGTGTAATAATGCTTAGTTATGCGATGAAATATGTTGTGATGATCATGATATGATGTGAATGATTTTATCCTAAATGATGTATGTGATGTTAATGCTTATATGTCTATTTGCCTATGATTATGCAAAATGATGATGGAATGTGTTTGTATATGCTATGTGATGGAATGCTTTTGTATATGCTATGTGATGGAATTCTTTTGTATATGATATAAAATATGAAACTGTAAATGAATTCTATGCGATGTAATGCAATGGGTGAAATGTGATGAAATTTATGCACCTATTTATGAAAGATGTTTATGATGACCTATTTAAATGATGATTAAGATGCAATGTGTATATTTCTTATATGATATGTTTATGTTGTGTATATGATTTCTATATGATGTGCATATGCAAATATGCTTAATGATTTGTGTATGCAGGATCGATGATGATGATGGTGATGATGATCAACTGTCACAGTACGTTGTTAGCGCAGTTAGAAAGAAGAGAATAAATTATTTCAACAAGACGCAAGTTTACACAAATGGTGATGATGATGATGATGATGATGATGATGATCACTTACTAAGAAATTGGGATTTTCAAAGGGCCAAATTTTCTTATTTTTGATAACACACATGGTATGATGCATCAAGGTATAGCAAACCAGGATGGCGTGGTACCTAGCGTGATGGAATTTGAATCAACAAGTAGATAGGAGTATTCTTGTTCACACCTGACATATGGAAACCTCGCTAAGATGTAGTTAAGAAGTTTTAGACACCTCAGACCAAAACACAAAAAGGTAAAACTATTCCTGTAATAGTCAACAAGTTGCCCTAGACCTCTTCCCTGCATACCTAACAAAGCAAGTATTCGCCGAGGCTATATTACAAGAACGTCCAACAAGCATAGTAGACAAAAGATAATGATCATTGCCCCCATTCCTATTTCCCTAAATCTTTTGTTCATATATCATCGAGATGTCCTTGGAATGAGCGTAAATAAGATAACTCAAAAAGATAAAGACCAAATAAATAAACAAACTAATGCTCTTCAATACCGCTAACAGAAAAGGATGTGTTTTCTACCCATGATAAGCGAAACTTATTGCCGAAAGATAATGCCCATTGTAGGAAGGATTCATCCTAGGACATGTTAGTGAATAGCAACACGCCATTTCATTTATAAAGAATGATTGATATGGGAAAAATTCAGGTGATGTGTTATTGATATGAAGAGATGACCAGTGTGCTTATGTATTGACTTAGACTTAAGACTTGACGTTTTGAGTTCTACTTGTAATCTGCTAGACTTGTTTCTGATTATTTTACCAAAGGTTGATGATGACAATTAGTTTATTATGGGTGGTGTTTATTGTGGGTGTAAGCGAGATGAAGTGGATGGATTTTTTAAAATATTTTGGATGTTTTTGAAATGTTTTGAAGCTATTTTTTGGTATTTTCCAAGGTTTTACAAATGCCTTGATTTTAAATGTTTTCAATGTTTTTGGGATTTTCTGATATTTTGACCAAGAGACTGACCTAATGACCTATCCTAGGGGTCTCGAGGGCTGATCAATAGATGAGCCTTGCATACGTTATACACGCAGATACCACATCGTTCGACTAATGACTTGACCAATTTATAGATGATGATATACTTGATGAGATGCAAGTTTTTTATGACGGACTCCTAAAGGACTAACCTAAATGTCTCGAGGGATGATCAAAGATCAACCTTGCCTATGTTCAAGCTCAGAGACGATGTAGTTCGACAAGATGACCCTGTTTTTGACTTTTTGAAAGACCTTTTGACTTGTTTTTGGGATTCTGATGTTTTCTGAATGTTTTTGGATTTCGATATGTTTTGAATGTTTTTGGATTTTGATATGTTTTGAATGTTTTTGGGATTTTTCATTTTTTGATGTTTTTGGATTTTTTGATTTGAGGACCTTAGGATCATACACTAATCTGATCCGATGAGAATGTGCCCCCAGTGTGATGCAATAGACTACTCTGATAAAGGTAGGACAAACTAACCTTGCGGATGGGCCGAGTAGTACTAGGAGGGATCATGATATGAAAACAAGACCAAGCTATGGTGCGGATGTGAGTGGATGTGTGATGGATGGAGACTTGGATGCAATGGATGATGGAAGCGAAATGGATGGATGATGCAGATCAAGCCATAAAGGTCCTGGTGGATGGAAAGTGCTTATTTACACAAGCCGCCTGTTTGCTAAGTTTTCACCAAGGTACTTGCCCAAAGTGCCACTGGAGTGGTTTTCACTAGAGGACTATTTTTTTCTTTACTATTTTTGATCCTTTATTTGATTTTTTTTTGGATTTTTTACTTTTTTGATTTTTTTGTTGTTACCAAGACGCCTGTTTCCCAGGTTTTTGCCGAAGTAACCATTTTTTTAGGACTTTTATGATTTTTTGAATTTTTTGGTTCTATACCTTGAAAGAATTAGGAATAAAACTTTTTGAGATGGGAGCTATTCATGGGCTCCTGCAGAGGTTCCCCTTGGGGTGTTGATAACTAATATCCTCCTGATTTATAACTTGTTGTGATGATGAAAGGTCCTAACCAATTAGGTTGCAACTTGCCTTTGTTGCTTGGGTTTGGGACATTCTTTTGATTTTCTTTTAAGACCAGTTCTCCAACTTGGAAAGTCCTACTTCTAATTTTCTTGTTGTAGCTTTGTTTGAGTCTATTCTGATCGACTTGCAAATGATTTAAAGCCTCTATTCATCTCTCGTCTAGTAGCTCTAGCTTATTCAATCCTGATACTCAATATTCTTCATCCGTGATGAGGTTTTGTAGTGATATCCTGAGGGATGGGAGTTCAATCTCAATTGGAAGTACCGCTTTTGATCTGTAGACCAAGGAGAATGGGGTGGCGTCAATGGGTGTGTGGATGCTAGTTTGATAGGCCCATAGAGTGGGATTAAGCTGTAGATGCCAGTCATGACCTGTGTCATTGACTGTTTTATTCATGATTTTCAAAATAGTTTTGTTTCTAGCTTTTGCTTGGCCATTTCCTTCAGGATAGTACGAGGTGGAGAAGCGATGCTAGATTTTGAATTTCTCACACAAGTCGTGAACCTCCTGGTTCTTAAATGGCATCCCATTATCTAACATAATGGCTTGTGGAACACCATAATGACATATGAGATAGTTCAGGATAAATTTTTAGAGTTACTTCCCAATGATATACATCATGGGTATGGCTTCCACCCATTTTGTGAAGTACTAAGTTGCAGTTATTATGAATTTATGGCCATTGGTTGAGGTGGGTGTGATTTTCCCAATGAGATCAAGTCCCCACTGCAAGAAAGGCCATGGTGTGACAATAGGATGAAGCTCTTGAGTTGGAGCATGGATGAGGTCCGCATACTACTGACATTATAGACACTTTCTAGCATGATCATGTGCTTCCATTCCATTGTGGGCCAATAATACCCCATCCTCAACAGTTTCTTGGCAATGGTCATTCCCCTCGAGTGTGAGCCACATATGTCATTATGAACTTTGGTTAGAGCAGTTAATGCCTCCTCAGCATTTAGACAGTGTAGTAAGGTACCTTCTATGCTTCTACAATATAAGGTATCTCCTAGGATGATAAATCTAGATGCCTTTTTAATAAAGGTTCCTTTTAGGCTCGATGGTAGGTCAGCGGGTATGACTCCAATTCGAAGATAAGTGTAGATATCATGATACCAAGGATTG
>VDFB02000002.1:229294025-229455732 GCA_007258455.2 Sequoia sempervirens
TTAATTGCAATCCTAAACATTATTTAATGTATCTTCTAAGTCATTGGAAAGTGCTCCCCAACACTAGGATTAGAAAGAGATTAAATTCAAATGAAATGAACATGTAAATTGACATTTGTAATTAATTCTAAATGATAGGAACATTTGGGGACACCCAAGAAGAGATCCTACAAAATAGGAGCACATGGGGCACCCACATGGAAGGTGGAACTCACCTTGATTTAAGTTAACTATTTGGAGAAAGGTAACACTTCAGTAATGCATGTAAAGATCCTAGAAGTTAGGGATTGATGTTTACATGCATGAAGTTTAGTTTAGTTCAGTTCAATTATGGTTTAGTTATCTTCAGTTGCATGTAGTTAGTTTCAGTTGAATGCTAGTTGACTTTAGTTGACTTGGAATGCATGACTAATGACTTGAGTTGCATGACAAATAATAGGTGATACATTTAGTTAAGTGGGGATGATCAATCATGCATGATATTTGTATGAATGGTGGAAAGATATGTTTTAGTTAACAGAGATTGACTTTGACCCACCTTGGGCTCCCAAGTTGGCATCTTGGAGTTAACACTTTTGCATGATACGATATTTTATAAGGCTGAGTTAAGTGGGCCCATTCTTGGGTGCCAAATTTGAGGAGAAGCTTACAAGATATCTTTGTAATCAACGTTGAGTTAGGACTTTAGTTTTGGATGCCCAAATTGATGGAGGACTTGGTTTGAAATTGTTTTTAATGGAAGTACTCTACTTGTAAAGAATAGGCGTAGGTTTTGTGAGATAAGCTTTGTGCTTTGTAATTAACAACTCTTTGGAGTTTTCAAGGCTCATAATTATCTATTTATTGCAGCAAGTTGAAGAGAGTTTTATCATATTTTATTGCAGGTTGTGAAGAATAATTGTTGAAGGAAAAAGAAGCATCTTAAGCAAGGATTGATAAATAATTATTGTAATCTTGTTTTAAGGTTAAATAATACAAGCACTATTGATTTTGGTGGTGGAGTTTTTTCCTGAAAGGGTTTCTCCACGGTATATGTTGTGTCACTTCTATCTTTTGTCTACTTCTACAAATGGTAAAATGAATATAAACATATAATCATCCACAAAGAAATTGTAACAATGAACACTTATTTAGATCTACAGTATAATAGTTTTACAAAGTATTAAGCTACATAATTACCTCCATTTTCAACAGAATGGGGTGTTTTTGTTAGCCAAGAAAGAGGAAGTGATTAAACTTTAGGGCACTCCAAAAAGAGGGTAACAGAGGAAACCCTAGTAGATGAATCCTCTAAGAAGAAGAAAACAAAGGAGACCCTAGTCAGTGAATCCTCTAAAAAGAAGAAAATAGAGGAAACCCTAGTTGAATAATCCCCCAAAAAGAAGAGGGTCAGCTCCATAATTGATGAAACAACCTACAAAAGAATGATAGGACAACCCCAAATAAGTAGAGAAAATGAAAAAATCCCACTTCAACTAGGTTGGATAGACTAGCAGAGGTTGTCGGTTCAATGACTAATGTCGAAATTGTAGCCACAAAGCCTGGTCAAAGAAAAGGAAAAGGAAATAGAGAAAGTCAAAACTGACATAAACAGAAGTAGCAGGTCAAGCATGAACAAAGGAAAAGTCCTATCCTCAAAGAATTAGAAACCCTCAATAAAGAAAATGTATGTGGTGATGATGAGGCATCAGGCCAGGAAAAAGACAACATAGGGGAGGAAACTGAAGGAAAAGAAACCAAATACAAAGATGTGTTTAGAGACGAAACCCTCATGCACAAAGTGGGGGAAGTATATCAGGGAGGTGGAGAACCTTTTCCTGAACATGAAGAAAAGGAGTATGAAGAAACCCTAAATGAGAGCATTGAAACCCTGAGTCATGAAGAGCATACCATAGGGGAGGAATATAATGGGGTAAGATCCCTCATGAGCATGAAAACATTCCAAAAAATATCCATACTGAAGAGTGTCTTCCTCCATGGAAATCAACAAAGGGAACCATTAGTTTTGAAGAAGCCTCAAAGGCCATTGTTTCTTTTACTACTAATACTCCAAAACATGTTGAAATGAACAAGACAACTAAGAGGGGGGGTGAATCATTTGTAACAAATTAAACCTTCAAAACCCTCAACAGTAATCAAATCCACAAGCATTCTTTAAACCCTTATTTTGCAAGTATGATATAACATGAAATGTACTTAACAGAAATTGAAATCACAAAACCATACATAAGAGAACACAAAATTTACGTGGAAAACCCAATGAGGGAAAAACCACAGTGAGAATTAGCTCACAATATAAGTAATAGCAAAATCGATACGAAAGAGCTCACTGCTAGAATAGGACACATTGTCCAAAAAGGCTCACAATTAGGGCTCACTACCACAAAAAGAATACAAGAAGATAGAAGAATAATGTTACATAGAGAACACTTCTCAATGCAACAAGGAATCCACCACAAATTGCTCACACACTTTCATAGTCTTGCATGAATTATTTCGGATGCCTTCAACTCACTGCATTCAGGAACCATAACATTGAAATTTGCACTGCTCTGCTCAAATTCACATCACACACATCACTCACATCAATATTGCATATGTCTCACTTTTTACTTCTTTCATTCCCTCACCTCACAACAACACCATACTTATTTACATCGACCTCATCCACTAAAGCCTTCTCTAATGTCGACAACTAGTCATTATACATACAAATTCAAAATAGGTTGCCACCTAAACATTCATGCGATGGATAGGAATGAAAGGTGACCTACATAAATCCTTAATTAAGACCCAAATAGATCCAAACACAATTCAACACACTTCACAAGCCTCACATGTAGCGTTAACATAAGGTCAGTCAACACCAATGTTAAAACGCAATAAAACATTAAGTACACACTTCCTCGAATCAATATGAAACTTATAGACAACATAATTCACTTGAACATGATCCAGAATAATCCACATACTTAAGATTCATCAAACACTTCATCCAAGCTCGCATCATACAAACACTTCAACTTGGAACAACTAGTAACCCTTATTTGCATACTGATAAATAAAACTCACCCTGTACTGCACCAAATCAAGTAAAAATTTGAACACATAAAGATACAAACATTATAAGAAACTTCCCAAATCCATACAACTTGAAGCCAAACAATGGAGAAACACGGAGCAAATACATTTGTCCCATACCACATAAAACATCACTAAACAACTAGCTCACACACTAGTGAAAATATCTCGCACTATACAAGGATCTAAAAACCCAAATTATGAATATAGAAACCTATGTCAACCTTGAATAACCTATAAGATTTGCACATGCATAGAATCAACATAGAAGAAACATAAAGCACAATACCAGAGCAAACTATGAATACTTGCACAACACAATTGACTCTGTTTAGCAAATTTTCTCAAAAGCACTTGGAAACCAAGTACTAGAGACATCATATCAACTCATTACTTCATTCCAACTCATCTTTAGACTCGACAACAAAATATAGCTCCATGTAATCACAACACTTCCTCAAGGTATCAACTACACATGCACAACCTATTTTTCTCTTTTTCATAATTTTCTCAATATCCTTGACATCTTCATCCTATAGTTGACATCAATGACAACACCACTTAGTAGAATTCCTATTGGCATCAATGACAGCACCTTCATACTTGCAACAATCTCCCCCTTTTTCATTGATGGAAACACAAGATGTGAAAATCCACCAAAGACAACACAACAATTTTGAACACACTTTCTTTTTCTCCCCTGAATGATTTGACAATGTACACAACTTTCTCTCCTTGATAACTTGCACTTTTTCACATGAAGCTTTCTCCCCCTTTGACATCAATGGAAAAGGATAAAAGGTTTTGCATTGTTCTCCCCCTTTGAAACTAAACCAAAATACCTACTCTAAATACTCCCCCTTAGGAGTACACCCAATCAACTTAGTAGCTCTACAACAATGACATCATTCCTTACTACAACAATGACACTGCCCACTCCCCCTGAGAGGTAGCCACTAACATCAGTCTAGAACAAAGATAGATTCATAGATCCACTAGACTGATGCATCTCCATATGCATATAGTTTAAGAAAGGAGGGGAAATAACCCCCAACTTCTCTCAAAGATACTCAAAAGTATCCTTAGGAAGAGCCTTAGGAAACATGTTAGCAATCTGATCCTTTGTGGATATATATTCAAGCTTCACCTCATTCTCGATAACCTTCTCTCTTAGAAAGTGATACCTAATAGATATATGCTTTGTGATGAGGTAAAAATAACCTCATCAATATAATTAACTAAATACCCTTCCTCATATCTTCCAGTCACCTTTACCTTGCCAATTAATTGTCTTTAGGATTAATAATTGCTTGCTTTTTGTGAGAAGTTGTATAATCTTTATTTTTTGAAATTAATTGAAATAAGCTAACCCGCGCTGACATAATGGTTTAGTTTCTAAGTATTGTATAGACTATTATGCATAATCGGTCATCATGCTTAGCCAAGTGGATTCAATGTGGACTTTCATTCAATTAAAGACAAGCACCGAAAGAATATACGCTGAAATTTTAGGGAACGCATGGTGGATCAGGTTTTTAAAGCTTTCTGTTATTTTCTCTTAAAACACTTTATGGCTCACTTTGAGCCTCTTTAATGTTTTATGTAGTGGACTTAAGTCTACTAGTTTGTTGAATTCAGTTGAAGACTTTTTTAGTGGTAATCTTTACCATATGAATTATAGGATTTTGTTAGTTGTTTTTGTATAAATATATAACCGTCAGAAGCAATGATATAGAGAGATATCATTATGCTATCATTATGTTTTTGATTTATACTTTCAATATGAATAAAATAAGTTTTTCCCTTATTCTGATTTATTAGTATTGTGAATGAAATCATCTTGAATGGAGTAATCTTGAAGTTACAAAGTCTATGTGATATGAGCTAGGCGTAGGAGCACTTGAGAGCTGGCCACTTGAGGGACTGTAGATTAGATAAATGATAAATGTGAGTGAAGTTTATTTTCATGTATTGAGCTCTATTAAGTTAATCCTATAGGTCGTAGTTGAGTTTGTAATCTTTGAGTTTTGTTATCTGAAGTTCCGGAGCACCTACTTTCACTTGTTAGTTTCAAGTTGTTAAGTTGTTTTCTGTTAATTATTAAGTTTGTTATTAATTTTTAGTTTGATGTTTCATAGTTTCTTTACAATCATTTCCTCTTTAGAAATTTACATGCTTCTTATCTTAATTATCTCCATGCTTTCTAGTTTAATCGTTATGCTTTTAGATTAATAATTTCCTACTTTCTAGTTTAGTGGCCTCTTAGTTTAAAGTTTCATTTCAGCTGTTCCAATCACTTAGAAAATATGAGAGAGATAGTCAAGACATCTTCTATTGCATATAGCCTCCGAATACTACTCGGTTGATACAATTGATGCATTTTCAACTAAAGAGATAGGACCTAACGACAACCTGTCACTTTTTGGCACCATTGTCGGGGAAACTTCCTTTTCTAGTGTTAGCAGGAGATACCCTGAATACCTCTTTTGGGAACAAAAATAGTCCTTAGGCTTCCTTTTTTGCATGGTCAAGAAACGAGGCTCCCATGGAAGATTCATACCAAAACCCCCCAAATGATGTACCAACCACAAGTATGGAGGAAGAAGTCTTAGATCAAGAACTTACTGAAGAATTGATCGAGCAGGATCAACCTGAGACCTTCCCACATACCCCAGAAAGAGAACACATAGTTGTAGAGGAGCGTATTCCTTTGGAAACCCTAGAGCCTCTCCCATTTGAGTGAATTTTTAGAGAGGAACAAATCCCCTTCAACATCATGAGTGACCGTAGAAATGCTCCTAACCCTCCACCGCCACACACATTTAATTATCCTATTGTTATCGATGCCAATGACGATACGACTATGCAAAATATTTTTCCAGCCTTCTTGCCAACCTTTTGAGGTTTTCCTTCTGAAGGCCTTGACCAATTTCTATTTGAGTTCAAAGCCTGTGTCAAATATATGACTACAAGACCAATAACCATAAACTAAAGCTTTTTCCCTCTACTTTGAAAGACTCGGTAATGCATTGGTTCATGGGATTAGCTTCAGGGTCGATAACCTCCTAGGATGACATGGAGTCTACTTTTCTGGATAAATACCAGAGTTACTGTAGAGTCAGTGATAGGAAAGGAGAGTTGTTCAAACTAAGGAAAAATGAAGATGCAAGCCTAGAAGACTACCTAGATAGGTTTATCTTCTTATCTAAACGATCTGGCGAAGAAGCCATAAGTATGGAGATTTTGAAGACCATATTTCTCAAAGGTCTTGACGAAGATGCTCGAAGGAGCTTGGATATAATGGGAAAAGGAGATGTGTCCCAACTAGGACTCAATGATATCATTGAATTATGTTAGAATTTCTCTCATACTCAAGGAGGTATCTGAAAGTATACTCTTTTTAAAGGTTCCAATGAGATAGGAAAACCGTGTGAAGAGCTAGCCAATCTTAAAACTGACATTCTTGTTCAGTTAAATACAACATTGGATGTAATACAGGTGAAAACACAAAATCCTAAGACCTTATCCATCTACTATCCTAGGTGTTGAAACAAACATCTGTTAAGGGAATTCCCTTTAGACAAAATTGATGTTTGTCAAGTTTGTGAGAAGAGCCATCCCACTAACCAGTGTGAGATTTTGAATGCCATCGAGAATTTTAAGAAAATAACATCTTCAGTTGAGGAAGAGATCAACTTGGTAAATCAAAGAATAGGAGGAAATTTTTCCTATGGCCAAAATCCAAACCCTCCCTGAAGACCTCAACACAATTGGAATAATAATCAATGGGAAACACCTTAGCCTCAGGCACCACCTAATTGGGGAACTTACCCTTGGGGACCACTTAAATGGCCAAATCAGTCTTGGGGATGTTGAAAAATGAGGTGTTTTCTTAGCTTAATACTTTGTAAAACTTTAATATTGCTGATCTAAATAAGCTTTTCCTTTGTTACATATATTCTTTGTGGGTGATTATCTTGATTAATCCATTTTACTATTGTAGAATGTAGACAAAAGTTGATAGAAGAACTAGATAGGATATTAGAAAGATTACACAAGATGTACCGTGGAGAAACCCTTTCGGGAAAAAACTCCACCAAGAATTATTCTATTATTCAATCTCTGAATTACAATAGCTCCAATTCTTGCTTGAGAATGCTTCTTTTGTCTTTACCAATCTTCTTCACAACCTGCAATAAAAACTCTAACAACTCTATTCAACTTGCTTGAGATATATAGGCTTTAATCAGCTTTGTAAACTCAACATGAGTTACAATTACAATGCTCAAGCCGTATCCCTAAAAGGTATGCCATATCTCATGCAAATAGGGTTATCCCATGAAGAACAATGCTAAAACATGTGCTTCATCCATTTGGGCATCCCAAACTGAAGCTACAACTCATCCTTCACTTCGGTGATAATTCCAAAACTCTTCCTCAAAGATTGCACCCATAAGTAATCCTACTTAACTAAGCCTTCAAAAATATCTCAACATGCAAAAGAGGTAAATCCAAGAAAGCATCTTGGGTGCCCAAGTTGGCTCCAAGTGATTTCTTGTTAACTGAAACATTTACTCAACACCATTCATGCAAGAATGGTCATCCCCTGTTAACTGGAGGTAGTCCCTGTTATTTGTCATACAACTCAAGTTATTAGCCATGCATTCCAAGTTAACTAAAGCTAACTACATGCAATTCAAAATAACCAACATGCATGCAACATGCACTTGCATGCAACTAAAGATAACTTAACCATAACTGAACTAAACTGAATTGAACTCATCTAAACTAAACTGAACTAAACTTCATGCATGCAAACATCAAATCCTAAATCCTAGGATCATTACATGCATTCAAAAGTGTTATCTCTTACTCCGAATAGTTAACTGAACTTAAGGTGAGTGTCACCTTACCATGTGTGCACCCACATGTTCCTATTATTTAGGAATAACTACAAATGTCAATTTAATGATTTATTTCATCAAATATTAATCTCATCCTAATCTTAGTGTTGTTGAACATATTCCAAGAACTTAGGAGATACATGAAATAATTAATGTTTAGGATTTGCAATTAAATGGCATCCTATTTCCAACATTCTCCCACTTGATATTATGCATTGCAATTATTCTAAACAAGGAATAATAAAAAAAGTATAAGACTCAAGGCCAATGGCCTTCTTGCACCAACTAATCAAACCATGCTAACTTCAAATGCAACCTGCATAATCATGAAGCTTCCAAGAAAATGATTAAAATCAAGAGAAATTATCTGTATGGTTTCATAAGATAATCTGTAACATTAATTAAAGTGTCAACTTTCTCAATTAATACCTTCCCATTATCAACCAAACCAATACCTTTCCCAAGTCTTTTTATCCAAACCACCTCTTTGGAGGCATGCTAAACCACCGAGTGTGTTGAACTCACATTCAACCAAGGTGTAGGCTCCTCGGTCTTTTCTGTTGAATTTTTTTTCTTACAAGTAACCATTCCAACAAATGTCTCTTACCATAAGAGAATTCTAGCCTCACCTATTTCTCCAAGTATCCATGAGGACTTGTAACCAACCAATCCATGCCAAACTCCAAATGCAACAACACTTTCATGAAGTAATCAAGCAAATGATTAATGTACCCAATACTTAAGAGAACTACACAAGATCAATGCCAAAGCTCCAACCTTGAACATAAACATGGCATCCATGATCTAACAATCTCCTCTTAAGAGATCACATACATCATAACATACTTATACATCCTAGTCTCAAGAGAACCATGTAATATGCCAAACTCTAAATGCATATCAAGAGTAAACCATGACATCAATAACAAATATACTCTAAACCAAGAAACCATATCTCTAATCACATGGAGATAACCTTACCAATGATGCATCATAGTCATTGCCAACAAATCCCATTGAACTGTGGTACCGAGTCACACATGGCATCATGACTACCATCCTCTCTATGAAGATTACTTTGAAACATGAAGCAAAGAGTTATCACAAACAATAGTAGATGAAATAACCAATGCATCATTACTATCATCTGAGGACTCCTCTATAGAAGAATCAGAACTCTCTTTCTTGTTCTTACAATCCTTCTTCACATGTCCCTGTTTCCCACAGTTCCAATACTTTACCTTACTCTGTCCTTCTGACTTACCCTTCCCTTCCTTGTTTCCCTTAGGCTCCTTTTTCTTAGGCCTACCTTTTACAAACAAGGCATCTTGGATTTCCTCCTTAGAATTCCTCCTCAACTCTGATAGGAGAGTAGGAATAATGTTGTCCATCTTTGGATCTGCACCATTACCACTAATTGCAACGATTAGATTTTCCCAAGAATTTGGTAAAGAACAAAGTAATAAAATGCACTTATCCTCATCCTCTAGCTTTACATCTACAGATGCTAACTGACTGAGAATTAAATTGAAAGCATTTAAATGTTGTGCAATAGATTCACCATCTTTCATTTTCAATGAATACAATTGCCTTTTCAGATACAACTTATTGGTGAGACTCTTAGTTTGATAAATATCCCCTATTCTTTTCCATAATTTATATGCACTAGTTTCCACAGAAACATTTAAAAGAACAACATCAACAAGACATAACCTAATTGTTCCTCTTGCCTTCTTATCTAACGTAGCCCAATCTTCATCTAAATAGTTGTAGGTGTCTTTGTCTCATTATTAACCGCTAACCACTGATCTCTTTCTTCAAGAAGATCTTCCATTTTTAATTTCCACATTTCATAGTTAGAACCATTGAACCTTTCAATATCTAACCTTGAATTCATTGTAACAAAACTTAATTCCAAAATCAGCAAATAACAAAAATAATAAAAGCTCCCACTAAGCCAAAAAACCTCCAATCTTTTAAGAGAAAGGCTTCCCAATACTCTACCCAACCTTAGCTCTGATACCAAATGTTGAAAAATGAGGTGTTTTCTTAGCTTAATACTTTGTAAAACTTTAATATTGCTGATCTAAATAAGATTTTCCTTTGTTACATATATTCTTTGTGGGTGATTATCTTGATTAACCCATTTTACTATTGTAGAATGTAGACAGAAGTTGATAGAAGAACTAGATAGGATATTAGAAAGATTACACAAGATGTACTGTGGAGAAACCCTTTCGGGAAAAAAATCCACCAAGAATTATTCTATTATTCAATCTTTGAATTACAATAGCTCCAATTCTTGCTTGAGAATGCTTCTTTTGTCCCTACCAATCTTCTTCACAACCTGCAATAAAAAATCTAACAACTCTATTCAACTTGCTTGAGATATATAGGCTTTAATCAACTTTGTAAACTCAACATGAGTTACAATTACAATGCTTAAGTCGTATCCCTAAAAGGTACGCCATATCTCATGCAAATAGGGTTATCCCATGAAGAACAATGCTAAAACATGTGCTTCATCCATTTGGGCGTCCCAAATTGAAGCTACAAATCATCCTTCACTTCGGTGATAATTCCAAATCTCTTCCTCAAAGTTGGCACCCATAAGTAATCCTACTTAACTGAGCCTTCAAAAATATCTCAACATGCAAAAGAGGTAAATACAAGAAAGCATCTTGGGTTCCCAAGTTGGCTCCAAGTGATTTCTTGTTAACTGAAACATTTACTCAACACCATTCATGCAAGAATGGTCATCCCCTGTTAACTGGAGGTAGTCAATGTTATCTATCATACAACTCAAGTTATTATCCATGCATTCCAAGTTAACTAAAGCTAACTACATGCAATTCAAAATAACCAACATGCATGCAACATGCACTTGCATGCAACTGAAGATAACTTAACCATAACTGAACTAAACTCATATGAACTGAACTGAACTAAACTTCATGCATGCAAACATCAAATCCTAAATCCTAGGATCATTACATGCATTTAGAAGTGTTATCTCTTACTCCGAATAGTTAACTAAACTTAAGGTGAGTGTCACCTTACCATGTGTGCACCCACATGTTCCTATTATTTAGGAATAACTACAAATGTCAATTTCATGATTTATTTCATCAAATATTAATCTCATTCTAATCTTAGTGTTGTTGAACACATTCCAAGAACTTAGGAGATACATGAAATAATTAATGTTTAGGATTTGCAATTAAATGGCATTCCTATTTCCAACAAGGGAAACCCTCAATGGCCCAATCAGACTCAACAACAGTGGTATCCTCAAAATCCTACTCCTCAATGGAATCAACCTTAGAATTAGTTTTATACTGGTCTTAGAAGGATGCCTAATCAATAGTAGAATCTTTTACCACCTCCCCAAAACACTCAAAAAAATGAGCAAGTTAATCAACCACCACTTCTGATGTAGCTTGTTCCTAATCCAAAGAACAACTGTCAAAATACTCCAGTGTATTCTACGGAATAGGAAAATGTGACTAATTTGAATGTTATTCATTGTGGAAACCTATAGTTAAGGTCAGGAAAAACACTTCAGCAACTGACCATAGTTGAAATCCTAGATGAGCCTATTAAGATTCTACCGAGACAGCTAAAACATCTTCCACATCTTTAGAGCAAAACCCAGTTAACATCCAAGCCAAGATTTTTGTGCCATCTCCAACTAGAGCTTATGACCTACCTCAGGAGGAGGGGGTCAATATCCAACTGATTCTCTAAAGTATTCCTCTTCTAAAGACAAAACTCAAGTGCCTTTTTTGGAGCGTCTAAAGCCAACTATTATGAAAGATACTCTAGAAATGTCCATGCCTACTGAAACTGTGTTGATACAAGAAATCAAACAACTACAAATTAAAGTTCCTTTGGTATAGGAAATTAAGGAGATCCATGAATTAAATCAACTGATTAAAAAATTGTGTATCAAAACTCTAGGGAGGAAACCAAAACAGATAAATACCGTTCACATAAATGGTTATCTAGCTAAATTTTTGGTTGGAAAAAACATTGCTCCAAAATATGATGACCCAGGTAGTCCACTTATAACAGTAACAATCAATGAGGTAGCAATACCTAATGCACTAGTGGACTTGGGAGCAACCTTTAATGTAATGACTATTGATGTAATGGAAAAGTTGGGGCTCACTGATTTACACCCCATAACTACAGTCTTGCAAATATAAAACCAATCCATAGCCATTCCCAAGGGTGTTATCAGGAACATTCTTATTAAGGTTGATGGATGGAAATATCCGGTGGACTTTCAAATAATTCAATCCCTTACATCCAAAGACAGTTATCCAATCATTCTAGGAAGACTATGGCTGGCTATTGTTGTAGCCAAAATTGACTATAGAGAAGGAGGAATGACCATTTCATATGGTATTGATAGAAAACACTTATTCTTGTATCCTCCTGCCAAGCCTACTAAATATAATAAAGTATGGATGGATGAACTAGAAGGTACCAACAAACAAGAAAACTTAGCTTCACTGGACATGGTAGTCATTAAACAACATGGTGAAGAATTGGAGGATGAATTGGAAAACAACGTGAAAAATCTTACCATATATTCAAGTGATGAGGAGATGTTGGACATAGGAGATCCTAGGACAACCCATCAACATAGACCACACTAAATTTGATAAAACTAGTTTCATGGGATTGCCTTGTCCTCTAGCAAATGTCATTCCAAAAATGGACCATTTCTTTGAAGACATTATCAAACTTCATAGAACCATACCTCATAGTTGTCCCCTTAACACTTTTACAAGACCAATGTTCACTGTCAAATGCAACCATCTAGGTGTTAAAGCCATTATGCTGGTACTAGGAAAAACTTTAAACATTAACAACTGGTTGATCGAGTCAGAAGAGCACAAATTGTTTGATATCCTGGTGAATAGATCTAAAGCTTTTTCTTGGGACTACATGGATATGAGAGGAATACACCCAAGTGTGTGTACTCATCATATCTACACTGAGGATGTTCAACCTGTTCGCCAACCACAACAAAGACTCAATCCTACTTTGAAAGATATCGTTAAAACTGAAATTGAGAAACTCTTACAATTGGGATTTATTTATCCCATTTTTGACAGTAAATGGGTTTCACCATTGGTTGTGGTTCCAAAGAAAAATGGGAAGTGGAGAGTGTGCGTAGACTATAGGGAACTTATCAAAGCAACCCACAAACATTATTTTCCACTACCATTTGTAGACCAGGTTTTGGATAACTTGGCTGGAAGAAAATATTTCTCATTTCTGGATGGATTTAGTGGATACAACTAGATACAAGTAGCAACAAAAGACTAGGATAAAATGACTTTTACTTGCCCCTAGGGAACATTTTCATATCAAGTTCTTCATTTTAGGCTATGCAATGCTCCTGCAACATTTCAGAGAGATATTTTGGTCATATTTGATGAGTTGGTGAATGAGTGTGTGGAAGTTTATATGGACTACTTACTATGTATGGGTCCACTTTTGATTAAGCTCTCCAAAATCTAGACAAAGTGTTGAAGCGATGTGAGGATCATCGTTTGTCCCTAAGCCACGAAAAATGTTTGGTAATGGTAGAACAAGGAATAGTGCTTGGACATCACATTTCGGTTGAAGGAATAAAAGTCGATCCTAAGAAAATCAAAGTGATACATCAAATTGTGACTCCAAAAACCTAGACTGATGTTAGAATTTTCTTAGGGCATGTTGGATACTATTGAAGATTTATAGAAAACTTCAACAAAATTGCAGCCCCTATGTTTTCCCTTCTCCAGAAGAATGTTGAGTTTATCTAGACACCTGAGTTTTAATCATCATTTGAAATTATCAAGGAGAAACTCATCTTTGCTCTTGTCCTTCATGGACCTAATTGGAACCTTTTGTTCCATATTTATGTTGATACATTTGATGATTCTATTGGAGCAGTATTAGGATAAGAGGATGAGAATGGAGGTAAATATGCCATCTAATTCATAAGCAAAAACTTGACCTCCACTAAACGAAATTACACTACCACAAAGAGGGAATTTCTAGCTATTGTACATGCATTTAAGAAATTTTGACACTACACAAGATACAAAGTAATGGTGTATACAGATCACCCAACCATCAAATATCTCATGAAAAAACCTATGGTGAATGGGAGGATAATCAGGTGGTTGTTGCTGCTCTAGGAATTCAATGTAACAATTATTGACAAACCAGGAAAATTCAATGTAGTTGCAGATTTCTTATCTCGAATTAAACAAGATAATGGTGATTATGCTTTGGTGCAGGATGAGTTCCTAGATGAAAATTTGTTTGCAATCTCCACTAAAACTCCTTGGTTTTCCGATATTTCCAACTACTTGGCCACCTCAGAAATACCACCTAATTTTACATCAAAACAAAAGAAACACCTTATCAAAGAAAGTGCCCCTTTCAAATGGATCAATGGGATTCTATTTCGATGTGGACCTGATATGGTTCTACGACGTTGTGTTAGGGTAGATGAGACCTATAGTATCCTTAGTAATTTCCATGATGATCCTTTGGGAGGGCATTATTCTGCTAAGAGGACATTCCATAAGATTTTAGGTGCAGGGTATTACTAGCCCTCTATGCATAGGGATGTCAAAAAATATGTTCACCATTGTGATGAATGTCAAAGGGTAGGGAGACCAACTGCATATAATGAAATTCCCCTACAACCTCAAGTATTCCTTGAACCATTTGAGAAATGGGGATTGGATTTTATTAGTCCTATAGACCCTACTTCACAAGGAAAAGAGTACATTCTGGTCTGTACCGACTATCTAACCAAGTGAGCAGAAGTTCAAGCTCTACAAGTTGCTAGGGAGGAACAAGTAGCTGATTTCCTATACAATAAAATTTTCCTTAGATTTGGAGCCCCTAGGACAATTGTCACATATCAGGGTCCCTAGTTTATGTCTAAGGTTCTGTTAGCCTTCACCGATCATTTCCAGGTAAGCCATAAGAAGTCATCACCCTATCACCCTCAAGCAAACGGTTAGGTGGAAGTCACTAATAGGGAGTTAGAAAACATTTTAACAAAAACAGTTTCATCAGGAAGGAAAGATTGGGCTAGGAAATTACCTAAAGTTGTCTGGGCTTATAACATAACATAGAAATCAACCAGGTCAGTTTTATTCCATATGAATTAGTTTTTGGGAAGAAACCTCTTCTACCCATTGATTTTGAACTCTAAACTCTAAGGACAACCATGGAGTTAGGTATAGATCTTAAACAAGCCCAGGTAGAGAGGGTCTTACAGCTTAGTGAGTTGGATGAACTTCGTTTGGATGTCATCCATCAAACTAAGCTAGTGCAACAACAACACAAAGTCTGGCATGACAAGCATATCAAGGAGAGAGAATTCCATTATGGAGATTGGGCACTGTTGTTCGATTCCAGATACAAGGATCACCAAGGAAAACTTAGAACTCATTGGATCGACCCATATGAAATTTATGAGGTATTTGCAAATGGAACAGTACAACTCAAGCCCATTGATGGTGATTCATGAACTCTCTTAGTTAATGGACATCAATTATGTATCTACAATAAATCTGTCAATAAAGAGAAATTTACAAAAATGGTAGAAATGTAGGAAGAAATCCAATGCATTGACTTTGCTACAATAGAGTCAATGTAGTTTTTATTTTTGCTTCTTTATTCAAAAAGAAGAAGAAGAAGAAAGCATGTGTATGAATTTACTTTATTTTTAGATCATTTCTTTCAAATTCTCCATCATTTGGACTTGCCTAAATTTCATTTGTATTTTGCAAGATTTCATTTCTTATCAAACACAAATTCTAGCGCATCTTGCTGCAGTGCTCCATAACTTGTTGGCTCAGTTGTTGCTATGCTCTAAAACTTGCACAATTGACTTGTGCATTCCTTGCTTGGTTCCTACATTTTGGCTACATCTTTCAGCGATGCTCCAAAATTTTTCCGTTTCTTCCTTCCGGTGGCATCTTTCGAAGATGCTCCAAAAACTTTTGGTTGTTGTTCCGACTGCATTTTTTGACAATGCTCAAAAAAAATTGTTGCTACATTCTGACAACATATCTCAATGATGCTCCATAATGTTTCATCCTTCACCCCAATCACATCTTTCAGCGATGCCTGAATTTTTTGTAAATTCTTTTTCTTTTTCAATGCTTTGATTTTCCCAAAAGTTCTACACATGCCCATTACTCAAATTTTGTCATCATTTTGGAATCCAAATATTCCATTATCATCTCACCTACATTACCATATCCTTTCATAATAATTAAAATTATTATGACAACATTTTCATCATAATAATTCCACCATTAGTTAGTTGTCCCATCCATGTCATAGTAATTCGCCGCCACCCTTGCCAAATCATGTAACTATCCTATTACGTCAACAAAAGGTAAGTGATATTCAATTTAATGATAGGACGTAAGGTGCGTATGGTTTTTTTTGCTTCAAGTAAGTAATTATTTTGAATAAATATTGATTAATTGGCATGAGCAATTCCATTTCCAAATTTAATAAAATGTGCCATCACACGATTGCTTGAAGTACAACAATATTTGTGCATTTTCCCATGTAGAATCATCATGATTATATAGTAAAGCTCAAGTAAGACAATTAATTCCTTTTCCATCGGTTATATCAAAATTACATTTCCTCCCATCTGCAATTCAGTTGTTTAAACAAGTTGAGCATCACAACATTTCTGCAGAATCTAGTAGAGCAACACAAAAAGTATAGAATGGGAGGAGCTAAGAAGTCTGAACCAGCCTCAGTGGATAAATTTTTAGCATTGAGCAACATTGCAGGCCTATTTCAAAAAGTTGGGTGGCTAGAATTTATTAAGAAGTTTGAGTGACATACTAAGCAACTAGTAAAGGAATTTGTAGAAAATTTTGTAGATTGACAAACTATGGTGCGTGGCAAGGGTTTTCGGGTAAGTCCAAAAATCATTTCCCATTTCTCTGGTCTTGAGAATAGAGGCATTAATTTGACTAAAACTATAAATATTACTTATCAGAGGATGGTAGAATTGTTTCATATAGAAGGTGAACCTCAACATATGATAACTATAAGTACTAGAGGACAAAATAAAGGTTTCCAAAGAATGTCTATCTGAGAACCCTAGAGAACTGTCATAGCTTGGATAATTAAGTATTTTACCTGTGAAGGACAAGTAGCAACAGTAGTAGGTCCCCCTTTTCGGCTGCTTATCCATTTGTGCCATGGCGCCAAAGACCCTTCTCTTAGGGTTAATTTTCCAGCATTCTTGTGTGGTTTAGTTACTAGTATGATAGAAAAGTATAAAATTAGTATAGGGACACTCAAACACCATGGCCTTATTCAATTGATATGCAAGTACCATTTTCACAAGAAACCAGAAAAGAAATGGCATAAATTCCTACAAAAATTTGAGAATGTGGAGTTTGAAAGACCTCTCGAGGAGGGCGAGTCATCCAAACATGTAGCCCCATATTTAGAAGAACCCTCCTTTGAAGCTTTAGGTGCTCTTGAATCTCAATAGACCTTAACAACTCCTAATAGCGAACGACCAAAAATTCCAGAGCAGTCAGAAAATGTAGAAATTGTACATTTCATAGATGAAGAAGAGCCTCCTTGCAAGAGGAAGAGGTGAACCAAAGTAACCTTCCAAAAAACCCCTCCTTTACGAAGAAGTAAAAGGTTATCTATTGAGTCTAGTGAAACTATGGCTTATGATACAAGAAGTACCTCCAAAAAGAATAAGCCTAGAACTAAAGTACAAACATTGCAAACTGATAATCAACCTGGTGAGGAGGAAATAAGAGAAGGTGAGAAATACGCTAGTCAATCTCCTAGGGTTGAAGATGAGAATATGCCATCTCCAACAGAACAAGAAGAGAAAAGGGTACAATCGCCACATTTTGTGGATATTGAGGATGATCCTGTGGGACTATTGTCCCACTTTATTGATAGAATTGTTGAGCTAGGTTCATTTGATGTGTCTAACAAAGGAAATGTATTTAGTGCTGAGGGAAATGTAATTAATGGTAATATGGAAATTCTCAATCCGCCTTTTTCTGTTGATGCAGGGGATGAAGAATCTAATCAGAGAGGAGTGGAATTAGAAAAATTAATGTAGACACTGAAAAATGTCCTAATCAATGTCATACACTCGAATTTGATTTATTAACATCATTTCCTCTTTATCTATCCTCTTTTTGCTTAATTAATTAAATTAGCCTAGCTAATTAATTAATTGCATCATTTTTGTCTATTTGGCCTAATTAATTAAATTGGGTTAATTCACCTCTTTTCACACTAACACTTCATCTCATTAAATTGAATAGATCAAAATATTTAATTTAATCTCCTAAATCATCTTATTTAATTAAATAATCCTATCCTATTTAATTAAATATCATTTCACCCCTCCCCTATTTATTAAATCATCTCATTTAATAAATATCTCTAATTCCTCTAATCCCCTAATTGCATAAATTAAACCTTGTTTAATTAGCAATTAAACTAATTATTCCTCTAATCAAAGGGAATATTCCCATGGAATATTTTTTTATCTTTTTTGCACAATTAAAAATTTGTTTTAATTTGCAGAATTAACCTTTTTTCCTCATCCAAATGGAATATTCTAAGGAATATTCCCTCTCCTCCAATCAACTCACTTAGCTTCAAAAGCAAGTTAACCCTCTTACCTTTCTAGCAAGTTACCTTTGACCTGTGTGAGTGTAGGTCAAAAGTGTGTTTGTTTGAGGTAATTGTGAGCCTTTGATTAATCTTCATCTTGCATTCTCATCCGTTGATGAGAATCCATGATCCATGCCTCTCATCTCTTTCATCCTGAACTGTTGATTAAGCTTTTTTATCTCAACCATTCATTCCTCATTTGCTCTCCTATACATAGATCCCTATTTGGAGACAAATGGATCCATCTTTTATTGCAAAGTCATGCTGTTGAATTTTATCACATCCATACTCTCAATTTGCACACATTTAGCTTATTTTTTAGTTCATTTCACTTGCATAAATAGCTCCAAGCTTTCATTAATTGCTTCCATGCATCCATCTTAGCTTGTAAATAAATTAGGGTTTTCATCTTTTAGCATCATTTTAGCTTAAATTAGCTTAGATTAGCTTAGAAATTGCATAATTAAATCATTTATAGCATAAAATTGTGGTAACTTAGCTTGCATCATGTTCATCTTAACTTAATTTAGGTTTTTCATACATCAAACATCTTGGTTTCATTGATTCTCTTCCATAGAATTGACTAAAACAAGCTCACTATCACAAGATTGGGAAAGGGTTGTCGCTCCACATCAATGCGACACCAATTCCACAACAAGATAAATTTCAATGGATTAGAGTATATGTTTCCTTTAAATATTTCATAAGATTAGCATGTTAGGTTTTTTGATAAAATGTTTACTTTCAATTTTGATTGACTGATCTTGTTGAAATTCGAGTATTGGTTGCTTCATTATGCTTCGATTCTTAATGGATAAAGCATAATTTGGCCCATAATCAGTATCCTCAAATCGACAATTAAAGACAAAATTTTTTGAGTTAAGATGTCAGTTGCAAGTAAATGAAGAACAAATTAGCCAACAACAAGATGAAATAGAGGCGCATATTGCAATCATAGGGAAAAGAGATCAAGAAATTATGGATTTGAAAATACAGATGGAACAAAAAGTCAAGATTATTGATCAGTTGCAATATCAAATACAACAATGGAATCAAGAAAGCAAAAAGCATATGGTTGATTTTTTTGAAAAAGATAAGCACATCAAAGGTTTAACAAATAATTTTATGCAAATGTTTACTACTTTTGAGGATGAAAGGAACAAATAGAAAATTGAACTTAATGCCTCTTTGAGCAAAATTGTTAAATTAGAACAAGATTTGTAGGAAAGTGATACCAAGCCTATCATGGAGCCTAAAGGAACATAAAATGAACCAAATTTAATGGAATGGTTCCAAGTAGATATCCCTCCATTACTAATGAAATGGATGGAAAGATGCTATTTTTTGAGGTAGGTAAAATTTGAAAATGTCAGGCTGAAAAAGTAGTTATGTTGAAATAATCATTTGACAGGGTGTATAGAGCTAAACAAGATGCTTGTCAAATAGGTGAATTATTGTTGGCTTGTAGAAGACCATCCAAGCTACATTCTATGTTCCTCAATGAACAACTCCTAAGATGGAAATTACTCAGAATTTACAACAACCAGCCGCATGATCCTAATGACAAAAAAATTGTGAAAAAATTTGTAGAGTCAACTCTTGATTAGCAGGACTAGTTATGTGAATTCTTTGTCCATAATTTGTTCTTAGAAAGATATACATATTTTTTATGTCAATTTCTTTGTTGGTGAAGTTCAATTGAGATCATTTCTATCCACCATGCACAATCAAATCCAATGGTGGTAATGGACAAGGGAATATTCACAAACAGAGAAAACTGTTGGACTACAATTGAGGTATCCCCACAAGAAGCCTTTTTATTTCAAAGCATTGTTCTTGACCATTAGACTTAAAGATGTTGTACGAAGTAAATACAACAATAACCTTTGGCTATGCCATAATCATTTTCAAGATCAGGGGCCAAAATTGATAGGGAGAGCTTGGAATGCATGTGAAGAGAGATATACTCCTCTTCCTATGCATCTTAGGAGAAGAGAGGTAATTTCGCCTCTTAACATTAGGTGGTCTTATAGAAGAAAAAAAGCCTTGACTGGTATCCTAGAGCAATTAAAAATTAATTGGATTGGCATGAGATACATACCTCCTCTACTTCTTTCACCATCCCCTACAATACATGTTAACACAGATCAGAGCACTGAAGATTTTGAAAGATGGATAGAAAGTGTTAAGCTTCATCAAGGTTTTTTGAGAGAACCTGAGGATCTAGAAATAGAAGCAAATGATTATTATGACCTCAGTGCAAAGTATGAAGGGTTGAGCAGAACTAGGGGAAATGGAGGACATGGAGCACAACAAAGAGCAGGAGGACCTGATCAAGCTTAGGAAGGGGAGAAATGATGAGGTAAAAATAATCTCATCAACATAATGAACTAAATACCCTTCCCCATATCTTCCAGTTACCTTTACCTTGCCAATTAATTGTCTTTAGGATTAATAATTGCTTGCTTTTTGTGAGAAGTTGTATAATCTTTATTTTTTGAAATTAATTGAAATAAGCTAACCTACACTGACATAATGGTTTAGTTTCTAAGTATTGTATAGGCTATTATGCATAATCGGTCATCATGCTTAGCTAAGTGGATTCAACGCATACTTTCATTTAGTTGAAGACAAGCACTAGAAGAATAGGCACCAAAATTTTAGGGAACACATGGTGGATCGAGTTTTTGAAGCTTTCTATTAAAACACTTTATGGCTCACTATGAGCCTCTTTAATGTTTTATGTAGTGGAATTAAGTCTACTAGTTTGTTGAATTCAGTTGAATACTTTTTCAATGGTAATCTTTACCATCTAAATTATAAGATTTTGTTAGCTGTTTTTGTATAAATATGTAACCATCAGAAGCAATGATACAAAGAGATATCGTTATGTTGTCACTATGTTTCTAAGTTATACTTTCAATATGAATAAAATAAGTTTTGCCCTCATTCTGAGTTATTAGTATTGTGAATGAAATCATCTTGAATGGAGTAATCTTGAAGTTACAAAGTCTATGTGATCTAGGCTAAGTGTAGGAGCACCTGAGAGTTGGTCACTTGAGGGATTGCAGATTAGATAGATAAGTATTTTATTTTTAGTTCTGTTGTTTTCATTTTGTAAATGATAAATGTGAGTGAAGTTTATTTTCATGTATTGAGCTCTATTAAGTTAATCGTGTAGGTTGTAGTTGATTCTGTGATCTTTGAGTTATGTTATCTGAAGTTCCAAAGCACCTACTTTCACTTTTTAGTTTCAATTTTTTTATTTTATTTTATTTTATTTTATTTTATTTTATTTTATTTTTTTTTTTTTCTGTTAATTGTTAAGTTTGTAATCAATTTTTAGTTAGATGTTTCATAGTTTCTTTACAAGCATTTCCTCTTCAGCAATTTATACGCTTCTTAGCTTAATTATCTCCATGCTTTCTAGTTTAATCGTTATGCTTTTTAAATTAATAATTTCTTGCTTTCTAGTTTAGTGGCCTCTTAGTTTGAAGTTCCATCTCACCTGTTCCAATCACTTAGAAAATCTAAGAGAGATAGTCAAGATGTCTTCTATTAAATATAGCCTCCGAACACTACCTGGTCAATACAATTGATGCATTTTCAACTAAAGAGATATGACCTAACGACAATCTGTCACTTTGTCCTTGAGTACATCACTGGATTTTTTGAAATGTTAATTACACTCGTATTAGCACAAAATATAGATATAGGCTCATCATACATAACTATGGTATCCTTCAATGTCTATCTCATCCATAGTACCTATGTACAACATGATTCTATTGTAATATACTCATCCTCTACAGTAGACAAAGAAACTAAATCATGTTTCTTACTCAACCATGACACCAATCTACACCCAAGAAGGAATGCACCACCACTTGTACTTTTCCTATCATCTACACAACTAGCCCAATCTACATCTGTATAAGCACTTAGTGAAAAATCAGTATCCTTGGGATACCATAAGCCATAATCTAGAGTTCCTTTTAAGTATCTGAATATCCTTTTCACAGTTGCAACATGTGTTTCTTTAGGATCTTCTTGAAATCTAGCTACAAGACAAATTGCATTCATGATATCAGGGCTAGTAGTAGTTAGATAAAGTAGTCCACCAATCATAGATCTATACTTGCTCTGATCAGCCTTAGGTGATTCATCATTCTTGCTTAATTTGTAACCAGTCATCATAGGAGTACATACGGGTCTGGAGTCATCCATTCCAAACTTCTTCAACATCTCTTTGACATACTTAGACTATGAAATAAAAATGCCTTTATCTGTTTGATTGATTTGTAGCCCAAGAAAGAAATTCATCTCCTCAAACATTGACATTTCCAACTCTTTCGACATTTCCTCTGTAAACTTCTCGCACATAGCCTCATTTCCACCAAAGATAATATCATCCACATATATTGCTACTATCAATATTTTTTCTTCCTTAATTTCAAAGAAAAGATTACTATCTACAATGCCCTTATTGAATCCTCGTTGTATCAAGTACTTGTCCAACCTTGCATACCAAGCTCTGGGAGCTTGCTTCAATATATATAGCGCCTTTTTCAACTTACATACCATATCCAATTGATCTGACAACTGAAATCCTTCCAGTTGTTTCATGTAAACCTCTTCTTCTTAGTCACCATTCAGAAAATCAGATTTCACATCCATTTGATAAACTTTGAAATATTTATGTGCTACAAATTTCAAAAACATTTTGATAGCTTCCATTCCTAGCCATAGGAGCAAAAGTATTCTCAAAGTATATACCTTCCACTTGTGAGTAACCCTTACACACAAGTCTTGCCTTATTTTTTACTACTTCATTCTCATTCAGCTTGTTTTTGAAAACCCATTTAGTTCCAATTATGTTCTTGTTTGCTGGTCTAGGGACCAATTCCCAATTCTTATTCTTCTCTATCTGCATAAGTTCTTCTTCCATTGCCCTCATCCAATGTTCATGTTTACATGCTTCATTCACTTTTTTAGGTTCAACTTTAGAAAGTAAACACAAATTTACCTCAACTTCAACAACTTTGCTTCTTGTTAGTACACCTTTCCTCTTGTCTCCAATGATTTGATCTTCAAAATTATTATTTTGCACATACTTAGGGGTTTTATGGGTCTTCTCTAGAGCTTCTTCCTCTTCAATCTACACTTCTTTTCCATCAGATTTTTCTTCTTCTTCTTCTTCTTCTCTACAATCAAGTTCATCTGACACGTATCCATCCACTGCAATTGAATTATGCAAGTTTTCATCAAATTTAACATTTTCTCTTTCAATTATCTTTCTCAACCTTTTGTTGTAACATCTATAAGATTTGCTTCTAGTAGAGTATCCAAGGAAGATACCTTCATCAGACATTGCATCAAACTTTCCTAAGTTTTCTTCTTCTCTCTAGTAGACTTCTGATAGATTCACTTTTTCATCATTGTCCTTGCAGATTTTTGAATAGTTCTATTTTTCCTTTCAACAACTCCATTCTATTAAGGATTTCTAGAGGCAGACAAAGGCCTCTTTATTCCATGAACTTCATAAAACATGTTAAACTCATTGGAGGTGAATTCACCACCTTTGTTAGACCTCAAACATTTTATTTTCAGATCCATTTCATCCTCAAGCATAGCTTTAAATGCCTTGAATTTATCTAATGCATCATATTTTTCTCCAAGAAAAGTAATACATGTCATTCTAGAATAATCATCAATCAAAAGCATAAAGTACTTGTCACCTTGTAGACTTCTCACTCTAGTAGGACCACAAAGATCTTTATGCACTAATTCCAATAGTCTGATAGTAGATTGTTCCTTTCCTTTAAAGCTACTCCTTTTTTGTTTTCTAAATTGACAACTCTCACAAAAAACATTCATAGGTTTTGTGATTCTAGGTAAATCTCTTATTGCATGAACTGACCTAATTCTTGCCAAATTATCAAAATTTATGTGACACATCATTTGGTGCCATAATCAACTATCATTAATCTGAGACATAAATTAATGACCATCAAAACCCTTAAGCTAATAGGTGTTTCCATCTGTTCTCTTACCAACAACAATCACAATTCCAAACCCTTTTTAGATCTCACATTCTTCATCCTTAAACACAAGATTATATCCCTTGCTAAAAATTTGTCCAACACTCAAAAGATTATGTCTTAAGCCCTTAACATAATAAACATTGTTAGTATTATGCTTGCACCATCAAAACAGATTGAACCTATTCCACAAATCTTATCTCTTGAATTATCTCCAAATTTAACTAATCCTCCATCATACTTTTCAAGTTTAACAAACTTACTTTTATCTTTGATCATGTGATTAGAGCAAACACTATCAAAAACCCAATAGTTCTTATCCTCTTTGACATGAAAAGCAGATACCAAAGTACCTTCAACCTTATCCTTCATCTCTGGAACACTTTCCTTCACACAACTTTCAAGGTTAGCAGAACCAGATTCTTATTTTATAGCCAAAAACAAAAATTCATTATCATCAAAATCTCCATAATCAAATTCATCATCAGAAATTCCAACATCTTCTCTCACATAGTAAGCTCTTTTAATCATTTTTCCTTTGCTCTCCTTACTCTTATTGTTTATAGCTCTTTTTTAACATCTAGAAGCATAATGACCTATACCACCACAACTAATTCATTTGAAAGGTAATTTATCTTTATACTTATCGGTTCCCTTTTTCATCTTCCTCACAAAGTTAGCTTCCAAATCATCAAGATCATCTTCATCTCAATTTTCAACCTTTTTTGATTTACTAGCCTTGAAAGCAGTCTTAACTTTTGTACCTTTCTTCAGTTTTCTCATTTCAAATGCAATTAGTGTACCAATCAACTGATCTTTGGAATAACTGTCAAAATCTATAGTTTCCTCAATAGTAGATACCTTTTCACTATAACAATCCAGAAGTGATCTAATAACTTTCACTAATAGAATTTGGCAAATAAATGACTATGTGACTAAAACTTTTAGTCATGTGACTAACACTAGTAGTATTTAGAAAATAAATGACTAATTTGGTCATCAGGTAAAATCACAACTAAATGACTAAATAAATGACTAATATTAGACAAATAAAAATGACTAAATAAATGACTAATATCAGACAAATACAATTGACTAAATAAATAACTAATAAATGTGCTCATTATTAAAATATTGACCATAAGTTTCATTTTAATAAACATACTCTAAAACCTTCGTCAAGACCTTATTTTCAATCGTAGCTTGCCATAATTAATAATAAAATATTACAAATGAAATTACTAATAAATATTTTTTGTGGAATAAATATTTTGTTTTGTGGTGTCATCATATGAACACCGAAGTTTCTTCTAAATTGATGAAAAACCACCAAATTATAAAAATTAATGAAAACCATAAGAGAACCTAAAAAACTAAAACCCAAAAACCTTGAAAAACAAAAAAATAAGCAAAAGGAAGAGAAAAATCAAAAGATAAGAATAAGCAACCAAATAATCTAAGAGGAAAAAGGACCAATTTTTTTTTTATAAGCACAATTTTCATTTTAATAAACATACTTAAAACCTTCGTGAAGACCTTATTTTCAATGTAGCCTGCCAAAATGGAGTAGTGAGTCGAAACCTTATTTTCAAGGTGGCCCACCAAAAATGGAGAAGTAAAGCGAGACGCTTGATTTTGGATTGCAACGTCTACCCATTTTTCCACATTGGACATGATTTGTGCAAAATCTTGTGGTGAGTCACTATCCATGGTTTCAGTTAATTTTACTTTTCAAATCTATATGTAGTCAGGCCATATGATCCATATGATCCATTCTTTTTAATAATTTTAGTAGCTGCTTGTTGACTAACAATGATTATGTTACTTTTTAGGCTAATTATGGAAAAGTAGATCCATCTTGTGTTGTAGAAGTTAAGGATTTATATAGAGAACTTGGAATCAAGGTCTATTTATTATTTTCTTTTTTGTTATGAGATGTTAAAAGCGATCTTTTCTTTTCAAAGTTTCCACTATCAAATTGAATAGTTCATAGGAGAACTTAATTTTATCTATAAAAATGATATTAAGGGACATGTAGATTGAGTTGTCTATACAAATTTCAGAATTTGAACTCTTAAAATTAGCTTCCACTTTTTGAGGGGGCATGCAAATCACTTTTGAAGTTGAGTGTAAAAACAAAGTATCACATAAAGAAAAAGGATGAACAATAATAAAGTGAAAAGTGGCTCTTCTTATATCAACCATGTAGAGTACAATGAAAGGAGTGCAGGGATGGTAGGGGTTTAACGTTTACAGTGCAGTGGAATAGTAGTTCAGTTGTACAATAGATGTCATCCTACTTTGTTTGAGAACTCTTACTGAATTCCCAAAAATAGGAGTTCCCAAATGACACCAATAGATATTATAAATAGAAAATAAACAACAATATTTTCATATAAAAATAACAAGAGTTGATTCATAGGCCTTATGAAAATCTCTAACTTTTTGGCTCCCCTTTGATACTTTTTTGCATACTTATAGATTACATCTCCATGATTAATATGGACTGGAAGGGTTGAAAGGACACATGTTAGTATTTTCCATTTATTGGGCGATAAAGAGTTTGAAGTGACTAAAATAATCAAATGTAGCTCTTTACTCTAGATGCTTTATTCTCATTCGGTTATTAATATATCCAGATATAAACCATGATGACTTAAATCAGAACTAGAAGAAATCTCATGAAAACTACAAGAAGAGATCAGTGATTAGATGAATCATGGAAATGAAACCAACTCCATAAGCCACAATAAACAAAATATGAAATGCAAATGAGAATACATGCCTTCAAAGGAGTTTTCATGGATAAAGAATCATCCTCCCTTAGATCTCTTGTGAGAATGTCTGAAAGCTCTTCAGTTATCCAAAATATCCACATGCTATGAGCTCTGATACAAAGATTGTGCATAGTTCTTCTCAGTTTATTCAATTTGGTGTTATCATTTTTATCTTGTGATTCAGGCTTCAAACCAACCCCTCTCATTAGTATTTGTCTTCCATAACTGTCTAGAAGAGGGTAATCAAAATCAATACTAGAATATCTGAAAGTCGAAGATCCTTTCCCTCAAACTGAAGCTTTGTTCTCGACAAACCAATACTGAGACAAGCCAAGAACTAGTGGAAGGGAAGTTGAATGAAAACATAGAGCAACTAAAAGCCTTCCTAAGAAAAGTGCCCTTTCCACTATAATTGTCGGTTCTAGTGTCTCCTTGTTCATTTTTTCTGGCATCTCCTCATTTTTCATTTCTTGATAGAGAGCTTCTGAAAGATGTGCAAGATGTTCTTCAATCTCAACAATCAATGTTGAGATAAAATGGAAGCATTTCTCTTGCAAATAAGGCACTAAATCATTTATCCTTGAAGGAGATTTATGTACATGAATAAAACTTAGGAGGTCTTCCAAAATATTCTTGGACCCCTCATATATGGTATCTTTTATTTGACTAACCTCAGTTCCAAAATAAGAGTTAAGGCGACCAAACCAGTCTTCATCATTTTTCATCATAAATCTAAAACTCAACCCAGGTAAATTGACACTTTTTAGGTCCCCTCTCTTGACAAGCCAGCGCTCACTAGTAGTTAATTTGTGCAAATGGGTTTCAACATCTTTGTAACTTGCTAGAGATGTAACTATGGCTTCAAGGCATTTACCAACCTTAACTCTAGTTGACCTCCACCCTCATGCTCTTGTTTCAATTCAGTTTCTTCCCAAACCTACAAATCACAGACTAATAAATGGTAAGCCTTGAAATCATGGAACAAAAATCTACAAGAGACCGAGCAAGCATACAACATCAAAATTGTGACTTGCAACAGTAAAAGAAAAGAAGCAGTAGGCAGTTTGATATATAATTAGAAAAGGGCATTTTATGAGGCTGCCTTAAGGAAGCAAATTAAAAATTAAATAAAATCATGCTTCAAATTCTATTTAAATGTTCAGTTGTATAGTAGATGTCATCCTACTTTTTTTGAGAACTCTTATTGAATTCCCAAAAATAGGAGTTCCCAAATGACACCAATAGATATTATAAATAGAAAACAAACAACAATATTTTCATATAAAAAAAACAAGAGCTGATTCATAGGCCCTATGAAAATCTCTAACTTTTTGGCTCCCCTTTGATACTTTTTTGCATACTTACAGATTACATCTCCATGATTAATATGGACTGGAAGGGTTGAAAGGGAACATGTTAGTCTTTTCCATTTATTGGGCAATAAAGAGTTTGAAGTGACTAAAAGAATCAAATGTAGCTCTTTACTCTAGATGCTTTATTCTCATTCAGTTATTAATATATCTAGATATAAACCATGATGACTTAAATCAAAACTAGAAGAAATATCATGAAAACTGGAAGAAGAGATCAATGATTAGATGAATCATGGAAATGAAACCAACTCCATAAGCCACAACAAACAAAATATGCAATGCAAATGAGAATACAGGCCTTCAAAGGAGTTTCATGGATAAAGAATCATCCTCCCTTAGATCTCTTGTGAGAATGCCTGAAAGCTCTTCAGTTATCCAAAATATCCACATGCTATGAGCTCTGATACAAAGATTATGCATAGTTCTTCTTAGTTTATTCAATTTGGTGCTATTATTTTTATCTTGTGATTCAGGCTTCAAACCAACCCCTCTCATTAGTATTTGTCTTCCAAAACTGTCTAGAAGAGGGTAATCAAAATACTAGAATATTGGAATATCTGAAAGTCGAAGATCCTTTCCCTCAAACTGAAGCTTTGTTCTTGACAAACCAACGCTGAGACAAGCCAAGAACTAGTGGAAGGGAAGTTGAATGAAAACATAGAGCAACTAAAAGCCTTCCTAAGAAAAGTGCCCTTTCCACTATAACTGTCGGTTCTAGTGTCTCCTTGTTCATTTTTTTTGGCATCTCCTCAGTTTTCATTTCTTGATAGAGAGCTTCTGAAAGATGTGCAAGATGTTCTTCAATCTCAACAATCAATGTTGAGATAAAATGGAAGAATTTATCTTGCAAATAAGGCGCTAAATCATTTATCCTTGAAGGAGATTTATGTGCATGAATAAAACTTAGGAGGTCTTCCAAAATATTCTTGGACCCCTCATATATGGTATCTTTTATTTGACTAACCTCAGTTCCAAAATAAGCATTAAGGTGACCAAACCACACTAGTAGAATTTAGAAAATAAATGACTACCTGACTAAAACTTTTAGTCATGTGACTAATACTAGTAGTATTTTCCAAATAAATGAATAATTTGGTCATTTATAAGTGACTAATTTGGTCATCGGGTAAAATCATAACTAAATGACTAAATAAATGACTGAATAAATGACTAAATAAATGACTAATACTGAACAAATAAAACTAACTAAATAAATGACTAAATTAATGATTAAATAAATGATTATTACTCTATTCTTTTTTCTTTCGAATTTGATCATAATCCATAGAGCTTAAGCCCCCCTCATGGGACCCCTACCTAAGCGGGCCATTTGGCTACCTAGGTTGCTTGGTGCACCAAAAATACCTATTGTGTGAAAGAAATTACCTCTCAGTGCAATCTTAAGGCCTTCACATATTTTATAAAAAAATATAACATTTACATTCTTTAACTTTGATTACTCATTAAGTTAATGAATCATTAATGTTTTTAACTATGATTTGAAGCTAATTTGATATTTAAGATGACTAAATTCTTAATTAAGGTGGATAATTAACAAAAAAAAATTGAATTGAGGGAGTGGGTGGTATTATAATATAATACAATAATAATATATTATTAATATTATAATAATATATTATTAATATTATAATATTATATTTATAGTATAATGTATTTAATATTATATAATAATATAATATTATAATATATTTAGTATTATAATATAATATTGGTGCCTTGGGGATGGAAGTAAAATCAGGTTTTGTAGGGATAGGTGGCTGGACTCTGGTGCTTTGGAAGACATTCCTAGGTTTAGGTCTATGATCAACCATTTTGAAGATAGCATAGGAGTCAAAGCTAGAGACTATATGATGGGTCTGCCCTTGGTTGGCTCTTAGGGTATGCTTAGGGCCCCGGTCATGGAGTTGAACTAGGTGTGTTTGAAGATACAGGGTGAAATCGAGAAATGGCCTTTTTTTAGGCCTGAGAGGTGAGGATAAGCTGGTATGGGGTGACAGAGGCAGCGGCCAAGTCTCGGTTAAGGATGTCTTCAGAGAAATTTTTTGCAATTTCGAGAAGGAGGCTTGGGCATCCAATGGTGGGTGGTATAAGCATAAAATTCCCAAGTTGAACTCCTTTCTTTGGATTGTTGGAAGGTGCAGGGCTCTCACATGGGACACGCTTAGACTTTTCAGGAGGGCAGTGCCATCCAAATGTATCATGTGCGAAGCAGATGAAGAAAGTAATTATCATCTTTTCCTCCATTGTAGTTTCGCTAACCAGCTATGGAATACTTTTATGAGCAAATGGAAGCTTGCTTGGGTTCTTCCCAAGAGTATCCCAAGACTTTTAGAGAGTTGGAAGGCATAGACTCATAGCCCAGGTCTCAAGCTAATTTGGAAGGCTTCCCTTGCTACCCTTGTGTGGAACATCTGGATTGAACACAATCAAAGAATTTTTCAAGATAAAAGAAGAGTTGTGGAGAGTGTTTGGGATAAGGTGGAAAGCTCCCTATGTGAAGTTGGGGAAATCTAGAAAAGTAAAAGAAGAGAGGTCTATGCTAGCGAGGCTTGGGGGATGCTTAGCCCCGTTTCCATTGGCTATGTGCTCCTATGCTTGGGCCAGTCACTGGGTCAAGCTCTGTGGCCTGGTCTCCCCCTGCATTGTGTTGGATTAAATTCAATTTCGATGGAGTGGAAAAATCCAACCTAGGCAAGGCTAGAGGAGGTGGGATCTTCAGGGATGGTCATGGGCAATCTGTTGGCGCCTTTGCTCTTGACCTAGGGATGGATTCAAACAATAAAGTTGAGGCCTATGCATTGTTGTGGGGGATTATGATTGCCAGAGAAAAGGGGTGGAAGAAGTTGTGGAGTGAAGGAGACTCAAAACTAATCATTAATGCCCTTGTAGGGGGAAATCTGGTGAATTAGAGACTGAATGCAATAATGCAAAGTGCGAGAAGGGAGGTTAAAGATATTGAGATGCTGAAAGTGTCACACATCAAGAGAGAAGGCAACCACAGGTGGGATCTTCAGGGATGGTCATGGGAAACCTGTTGGCGCCTTTGCTCTTGACCTAGGGATGGGTTCAAACAATAAAGCTAAGGCTTATGCACTGTTGTGGGGGATTATGATTGCCATAGAAAAGGGGTGGAAGAAGTTGTGGAGTGAAGGAGACTCAAAACTGATCATCAATGCCCTTGTAGGGGGAAATCTAGTGAATTGGAGACTGAATGCAATAATGCAAAGTGCGAGAAGGGCGGTTAAAGATATTGAGATGCTAAAAGTGTCACACATCAGGAGAGAAGGAAACCACGTTGCAGACTGGTTAGCAAATATCGGTATATGGTTGGTTAGGGATAAAGGTGTCCAAACTTCTTAGTGGTGGAATGACTTCCCTTTCCCGCTAATCAAGCTCCTCTAGGATGATATCCAGGCTATCCTGAGCTGGGTTCCTCAAGATTTTTCTCCCAACCGGTGTCAGGATGTTGCTAGAGAGGTGTAGGGTGGCTTGCGTTTGGTCCCGACTGGGCCACTCTTTCTTTGTTTGATTTTGCTCTATGTGTGGCGTTGGGTTGTTTCTCTTTGCCGCCTCTTTGACTTTTGCTCATCGATGCTTATTTTGGCATCCGTGACTTTGAACTCTTTTGTTTTCTTCGGTTCCTGAACCTAAACCAAGTTTTATTAATAATAATAAAATTTATAATATAATATAATATTATATAGTATTATAATATTAAATAGTATTATAATATTATATTTATATTATAATGTATTTAATATTATATAATATAATATTATAATATAATTTTATATTTATATTATATAATATAATATAATATAATATAATATTATATTTATTATTATATAATATTATATTATATTATATTTAATATTATATAATATTGTATAATATATTTAATAATATCTATTATAAAATATTATATTATAATATATTTAATATTATATAATTATTTAATAATATCTATTTATTTAATTTCGTACCCTAATGGTTGGGCATAGTAGGCAGGCAAATCTTGGCCATAATTTTTAGACTCCCCCCATAATTTTTAGACTCCCCGCCATAATTTTCATTTTAATAAACACACTTAATGTCAAATGGGGGTTGGGAAAGCCATTGTTCTCAGGGATTCCAAAACCCTCATCAAAACCTTATTTTCAGGCTACAACTTGCCAAATCAGAGAAGTTAAAGGTTAAAACCAGCAAGGAAGAGTTTGGAGGAGCTGAAACCAATAGCAGCAGGGAAAGCAACAAAATCTGCAGGTAAAGGATGCCTTAATGTTAAAACCTAAATGTGCTCAGTATTAGGATCTTGACTGTAATTTTCAAGGATAGTCCATAACAAACACATCTCAAACCATGGCAGGCTTATTCATAGTAGAGTATAATAGGGATTGAATGACAACCCACAATGTTGCATGGTAGAGAATAGAAACAACCTATAGTGTATCATAATCGTCAACATTGACGATTGGCAATATTAAGGAAAATGCATTGAAACTTTGATTAATAGTCTTAAATTCAATCTACAACAAGCATATGCCTAAACAGGGAGAGTGAAAGGATGTGGATCTTGAAAGTTTTGAACAAGTAACATCACATTTGAAGGGAATAAAGTCATGCTTGTAAGTTGGGTAGAGTGATTTTCTGGTTTTTAAGCCATGGAAGATCTTACAAATGGCAGTCATAGTCACTGTGAAACAGTAACAATGGAGAAATGAGTTGGCAATGTTTCTTTTGGTCTTGAGTTTCTTTTTGGTTTGTCAAATGTTATTAGATACTATATCTTTACTTTTTAAAGCTCTTTCATATTGATAAACTTTATCAAACAGACATGAGATTATAGTGGCATACCAAACAAAGGGTCGTACTAGATAAAATGGTAGTCCATGGAGGGGATTTAGATTTTGGACACATACAAATTGACAACCTATAGTCCCTGATAAGATAGTCAATATTCACAAAAGAAATTCCTTACATTACATGATTGTCATCGCATTATATGATTTTTTTGGGGATATTAGACTACTACATCTAAGTATCTTTTTATTTCCTCTATCTTTCATCAATCTCTTTACTAAACTTCTGTAGAAGTTATTCTATTGTGGAATTGCATTGTAAAAAATATACAAGAATTTTTTTTATCATACTTGTACAGTAGCATCATAGGATAAGTATTCAATTTGCTTTTTTGTTTCCCACAACCTTCATTAGTAACTAATTCTGAGGAGCTTCAATAAATATCATTTTCTATTTTATGGAATGGCATTTGTAAACCATTTTTGTATTGTCCACGTTTGTTTATTGTAGATAATGTAGTCTATTTTGTAGGTCCTAATTTTGCAATAGTATTCTATTTTATTGGAAATTCATTCATTTGGTAATTCGGCTTGTTTGATGCTGATATCAATCTCTATGCCTTATGATAATAAATTAATCATTTGCACATTAGCTATAATACAGTGTAGTTTTAGTTATAAATTCTTAAATTAAAATTATATTCCAATATATTTTGGCACAATTTTATCTCACAAATTTTCATTCTACATTATATAAGAGAAACAACTTGAATTTATTTTGTAACAATGAGATCAAAGAAAACATATTTTGTACCAGGTTGGTTCTTCACTCACCCAAAGAAAACTTTTTTGGGTTTTCCTTGTCCATCAATGTGAAATGTGTGACATGGTAGTTAGTATTCTCATGACATAAACAAGGATGTTTGGATTCAAGGCACTGACACATATGATGATCAATGATCTCATTCCTTGTGGATATGGAACAACTGCTTCTTGAAGAAGTTTGAAGATGTCCAAGAAAACATGATCTCACCTCACAGTTATTTTTGCTGCCACAACTAGAAAAAAATTTGCACTTGCATATTATTCACTACACACATGAACTTTGCTAGTCAATGACTTTCTGCAATTTTGTTTTTGAACCCACGTTTTCCCATGTTTGATTTGGAATAGTCAATTTCAATGATGCCAGAATGCAATCATGTCACTGCATATGAAATACCCTAAAATCTATAGGACAACTAAATTATGTTTGTTTAGGGACTCACCAATACAGGAAGGTGGTATCTCAGACTTATTGTGCACCTATTCATTGACATACAACAAAAACATGTAATGGAAATTTGATCAAGTCAAGACCTGTAATGTGCAAGCTTCTCACCATAGCCTCAACATGACTACATTATGCAATCATGTGCTATATTTTTGGCTTTGGAACCTACCTCACCATCTATAGCTCTAGATATATTTTGGCGACCTAATGTAGTTTGTGAACTATTTTGCAGCCTTTCAGCCTACCTAGTTGTAATGCACTTGCCCTACAAACACAATGGTTTCTTTCCTTGAGTAACCATGCCTTGCTACCACCTTGCACCTCATGATTAAGCTTAGCACAAACTGTTGGAACATTGAAATTCAACTTGAGACCTACTATGAAGTCTTGCTGATGCATAGCTAATTTGGGGCCCACCTGGGGGATAACCCAATCTAAATAAACTCATACAATGATGTAAGGCATGTTTGACAAGAAGTCTTCCCTTATTCAAGTTATCTTTTTTGGTCTTCTTTATACAAGCTTAAATTTCTCACACAAGGAAATATAGTTGAAGTGCCAAACTAAGATCAACAAGGCATTAACAAAAATAGTTGCAAAAAGAGTAAGAAAATCCATTTTATTCAATGAGGAAAATAATTAAATCAACCCCTAGAATTAGATATGCATCATTTGGTCACACAAAAATATACAAAGAGATAGCAAACAAACAGTAGCAAGGAAGTCCAACAACGCTGAGAAGACAAAACAATGATTGGAAACGAAAAACTGGAAGTTGCAAAAATTTTAAAATCCATATTAGACAAATATAAGCTAAAAGTTAATATTTACATCTGAAAAGAAAAAGCACAATCTATATAAAAGATGAACTCATAAAAAGACATGTTATTTAGGTGCCTCATTTATAAATTTAGTGAGTTGCTAATTAGACTCCTGATAAAATATTCTTGTAGTCAAGAATCCAGAGACATGAATCACAAGTACTGCACATCTCACCAACTAATTCTTGTAAGTGACAAGTGAAGTTAGCTTGGGATGCATCACTTATAATTATTTCATATGGGTACTACACTATCCAACAATAGGCCAATACTCTAAAATTTTGCTGAAACTTCTTTGCATTTCGATCTGATGCAAATCTTTCAACTACCATTATTGAACACAGGGTATGGATTATCTCATTCATAAATTCCTTTTTTCCTTCCAAGGGACTTGTTATGACATCCTTCTCTGGTAGGAATTTTGGGTCCCCAAATTATTTTTCATTTAAGAAATGCATTGATCATCCATTGTTAGTGAGTAGTGCATAATGTTGGTGTGAATAAGTCTTGTACCTAGTTTATTCCTTTACTAGGGACTTAGGGACTTAATTCACATGTTAAGTTTACTTAGGATATTAGTTGTCTTATCTAGAATTTCCACTTTCCTAGGTAGTTATGAGTTAGTTGTCTCATGTGATAGGATTAAGACACTTGTCATGATCTTGTCTTATCCTATCTCTCATCCTTGCCTTTATAAGCAAGGCATCTCTAGCATATTTGTTAATAGATGGCATATAGCATTGTATAGTATTGCATTGATCATATTGTATCATATTGCAATCCTTGTTTGGTGGAATAGCATCTTCCATTGTTGCTTCTCTCTATCTCTTGTGGAGGTTCTTTGGCGTTGCAGATTGAAGATCTTGGGTTGCTAACTCCAACACATAATGCCAGAGAAGTGCTCAAATACCTCTATTCTACACCAATTCTGAAAATTATCATGAAATTTGTTGATACAGAAGAACTACAAGTTAAAAAAATTTGAAATGTAGACAATATTAACTGAAATCTGTTGCAGTTCTATTATGTCTATACTAAAATAATCAACTATTGCTTCTGTTGTTATAAGATATTAATCTTGAAGTTACTATTAGAGAAAAAACCCATATAAATGTTGAAACCTGGAATTTCTTGAAGTGAAGTGAGTAAGACAAATATTATAGAAAGATAAGTTCAAAACATTTAAACTACACTAATTGTCATCAAAATAGTATCTCTAACCAGTACATTGGGTAAAAGGGACTTCACTTTTTGGAGAAGCTATGGGTACCAATCCAAGCTGACTAGCTATGGGAATTGCATGTGGACAAGAGTTAGTCTTCCACAGGTTATCCACACACATCCACTTTTGATACACAATTTCTACCAAAACTAGTTAGAAAGTATGAAATCAAGCAAATAAATTACTATTTTACTTGGACTTCCAAATGACTCTATTAATTTGGAGGAATTAAAGAACCAGTCACCAAGAAATGAACTATTGAAGTGAAAAGAAACAACACAAACACAATAATTTTATCTTGGGAGAATCCTCTTAAGGGGTGAAAAACCTAGTTGGTATAGGCAATTGATCTTCTACTAGAGTGTATTGCTCTTCTGTGGAACAAGTTTTCTTAAATGGACAAGTACAAGTGTATTATATCCTCTATCAAGCAATTCTACTTTTTAGATAGACAATCTTTTAAATTCTTGTCCATTTTGATCCAAAAGATGATTAAAACTATAGTCTCCTCTCAATATAGCTGCTAATGTTGGAAGATCCCCCCTGTTGAATTGAAAGACTCCCAAAAGATTTCAAAATGGAAGAGTTAACTATTTGTTTCATATTCCATTTAGTGTCAGCTGGGTCAAAACCATAGGGTTGTGTAAAAACCACAAATGCAGGTTCAACTCCATAGATGCAGATTCATCCACTAACTTTATAATGTAAGTGTTTTCATCTCTGAATGAGATTTTCCACTCTTGGATCCATCATGGATCATACCTCCCTTCTTATAGAGCTATTGGTTCCACAAAAGCTTATGTTTGAGATATAGAAAATTCTCCCTCACATTTGTGAGTTCTCTATGTGTAACAGCTTAACAATTTCCATTGTGTTGAAACTCCAATAGCTACAATTTATTGTGATGCTCAAGGCATACTTCAATGGCTGCTATTGGTTTTGGGTGGATTGGATTGGTGAGGATTGACTCTTCAAATTTATTTTGAGAAAAGCTTAAAAAGTACTAATCACAAAATTCTCATGAAAGATATCTTGATACTAAGGGAATATGGACATCATGTGTTTTTCAATTTTTGAAACTATGCATTTGATTGTCCAGTGTTGGTGGATCAATAGGTTCATTTATCCTCACAAGGGAGTCCCATACGGCAAATTGGCGTCTTGGCAGGCCAGCAAATCTTTAATTTATATGATGGTCAAGGGGAGTTAGTATCTCTACTTTGAATAACTTGGATAGAGTCAAATTCTTTGTTTTAGATCTCAATTCATCCAACACCAAATTTCCTTTATTAAACCATTTTCTCCATTAAAGAGGATTACTAGTAAATCTTGTCTGAATGCTTATATAAATGTTGAGTAGAAAAATGAATAACAAAAATAAAAATGGAAGAAATCTTGCACACATAGACACACATATTCCAAGACAAGGGACATGTTTCCAGTATGGGAGACAAGTACCAAGGGTTAGGGTATAAGTCTCCTGGTATTATAGTAACTATGGGTTTATTGGGTTCCCTAAAACAGTGTTTGGAGCTGATGTACCTAAACCTTGGAAACAAACTTTGGGCTTTGTTAAGAAGGTTTCCTAGATGTCAATTTGGTGCTACCTTTATCCAAAGCATTTATACCAACTAAGAATCCCCTTCCACCTCAATGTTCAAGAGATCTTTCATGTCGAAATTACAACACTAGAAACCTAGCGTTGAAATGCGAATGAATAATTAAAATGAATGTAAATATCAAAGAAAATATAGGCATAGATCTACAATATTGTTGCAAGTTGGATGTGTGCCAAAGAGGCTTAAGATTGTATTTGTCATTGGAGATAATGGATAAGGGGGTCATTTGGCTTACTTTTGCTGGAGTTTTCCCCTGGAATATGAGTTCTCTAAGGTAAAATCCTCGTGTCTTCAATTGTTCTGTAATTTGCTCATGTTTTCCCTTCCAAGTTCAGTCTATTTGATTTTTCAGAGAGTATAGTTCTAAATTCCTTTTTTCAGAGATGTATGTTGATGACTATTGTATGGTATAACCATCTTAGATTACAGATCAAAGCCACACAAGAGGAGAACTTTTTTGAGCCAATGCCATGGTAACTGCATTTTAGAAACAGAGTAATGTGAAGGGAAGCAAGATGTGTTTTGCTAAAATGAGAGCCAATATCATAGCAAGGGTTAATTTCACAATTATAAAGGAATGAAATTCTCGCTGTCAAAAATTGAGGATTTTGCAATTTGTCAGTGTCTTCACATGCATGTATGGTAAATGAATGCAACCAATTCCTGCTACACTGTTAGTCAGTAAATCTGATGAGAGAAAGCAAATGCAACTTCCAGGAATTTGTAAGCAGGGGGAGGAAACTAGATGAAAATAGAGGAAACTTATGTTGCAAGAGAAAGCTCCATGCTAAATGACATATTGCCAATAAATGTCCATCATGATAGCTCTATTGATCACATCCTTCTTGAAATAAAGTGAGCAAGGGCATCCATGAAGCATGTGATTTTGGATTAAGAAGGTCTATTGAGATGTTGACAAACTGAAGAAGCAAAATGGCCCCTGTATAAATAATATAGTTGCCTGAGGAGAATCTTGTTCTTGTCAAGAACAAATAACCGAGACATAAGCTCGCTGGAGGATAAAATATGGAGGAAAGAGATTGTGAATGAGAAGAGGCTGAACATTGTGCATTTGAATCTCCAGAAGCAATGATTGAAGAAGGTTAGCATTAAGAGTCAATTTGGTTCAAGTAGAGAAACATGTGCAAGATGACAAAGCAGTTCATGCTGGATCGGAACATGGAGAGAATTGAGGAGAAAGAGGAAAAAACTATTTTAACTTCTATGAATGACAAAAGTAGGTCAATGGGACTTGAGAGTACAAGAAGGAATGTTTATAAAAACTTAAAGAAATAAAAAAAAGGTGACTAAACTAAGTAATGAAAACATAAGTGGTGAGCCCAAATTGTATAAAGCTTACACAAGGCAGAAATTAACCATGTGAAAAGTTACCTCACTAAACATGAGAAGGGAGCCAAGGCACCAAAGCCAGATATCAGAGTTGACACAAGTCAGAAAATAACTATGTGAAAGGTTGCTCAGCAAACATGAGAGGGGAACAGATGGAGCCCAAAGCTAAAGACCAAGGTTGGAGATCAAAGCTGACTGTGTTGAATTTTGTAGCAGAAGAACCAACAAATTCATGATCCATTGTAAAGTGATTTCTGATGATGGCCATAAGAAAATTTGGTCTAAGAATACCTGGCTGGATGGACCAAACCAAAAAGTAGGTACTTACCCTAGAGCCCCCCTTAACTTCCATGGCTGATGATCCTCCAAAGGTACAGGGAAATTCTGTGATGTGTGTATGTCCCTGGAGCATGGACTGTGAATGAAGGGAACTAAATGGCTCTTGACATGCCTGATGTGAGAAAATGAGGACTCTTGCCCTGGTATGATGAAAATTTGAATCTGAAGCACACCCCGCATCTGCATCGATACAAATTATCTCGGTTGCAAAAGAATCATTACGTTACTTTAAATTAGTAGTGTAAGATGAAAGGTCCACATTGGAGAAAGATCACGATGAGGCGGTGTGCAATATTATGGAAATGGGTGCCTGCCATGTACTATTAGGAAAAGTGGGGTAGTATGACATTGGAGCAATGAATTTCATATTTTCCACATATGCAGAGAAACTTGAGTTGTTGCTAATGAAGGAAGAGGATGGAGAGTAACAAAATATTTGCTGATTTCGGTAAAAGAAAATTTGGAAGATAAGAGGTATTTAAAGCAGGTCATGCTGTGATTCACAGAAAAGAGAAGCCTTAAACGAAATATATATTGACAGAAGTGAAAACATTGCAGGACGATACTGATAAATTATCTTTTATGGATTGGCACCATCAAGGAAGACAACTCACCAGATGAATCTGCTTCCAGCAGCAAGTTCTCTGAATAAAGACTAGTTCATTTGAGAAGGAAGAGTTGAATTTGCATGTACACGACTTCTTGTCAAGAGGATTAATAAAAGAAATTCATAGAATTATGTATCTATATTTTGTATTCATTCTATGCTGGGAAGGGCTGCTTATTGAAATTCTGTTGTAAATCATACAACTCACCCATTTTATTAGACTTATAACTAAACATTTGACATCACAGCTATTGCCATAAAACTTAGCCTTTGTAAAAATTATCACGAACCCGACCTAGGTACTTGCAAAACAACATGATTAAACAAGTCAAACAAGGAAATGCAAGCTTTCAAGCATGAATTCCCATGAAATCCATTTTACAGCTCAAACTAGGAATGAAAATGTTGAAGAACACAATGGAATTATAAAAACAAGATTGAATCCTAATTAAGCAAGCAAATTCTTAATCCCATGGGGGAATTGGTGCCAATTTGATGTGAAAATTGGCCCTTTCCCAATCCCTAAGATGCAAGTTGATGAATGTTGATCCACTTTGAGGATGAATGTGAGAGCTCCAAGCTAAAATCTACAATAACCTAGCTAAGAACTCAAGACTTGTGAATGAGGATGGATAAGCATTTGAGCATGGTAACTTTGTAATGTTGGTGGATGATCAAATGAAGAGAGAAGCTCCTCATTTATGGATGAGATTGAAGGATGAATGTCCAAATTTGGGCAATGTGGGACTAAGATTCATCCAATGATATGGTGCCACTTGTCAAACCATGAATGGGTGGAGTATGTGCAAGATTTGAGGAATGTGCCAATCAATGCACAAATTTGAAATTCAAATTTGTTGAAAATGACTCGTGAGAGGGAAGGAAATATAATAAATGTCACTTGGCTCAAGGCAAAGGACATGTATTATAAAATTATTGCCTTGTTGATTGTGCATGTTGACTTGGCATTTTTGAATTCAAATAGAAAGAATATTCCAAAAGATGCCATGTGAGGGAAAATAGAGATTTAATAAATGAATTAAATCTATTTTCATGTGCAACTTGCATTTTCTAGAGGATGTGACATGAGATTAGATTAATTAATCAAGGGTTAATTAATTTAACAAGAGATTTTGATGATATGGCTTATTTGATTTAGATTTATGGATCTATTTAAATCAAATAAGAGAGAAATATGATAAGAGGCTAATTAAATAAGGATTTGATTTATTTAATTAAAGGGGATGGTGTTAAATTAAATCAAATAAAGGTTTTAACTTATTTAATTTCATAGATAGACTTTAGGTTTAATTAAATAAACTGATTATTTAATTAAATAGGGATAATTAGATCAGATGGGTTGATTTAATTAACAAGAGAAAGTGACTTAATCAAATAAAGTGATTTATTTAATTAAGAGACGAATATTGATGAATTTAATCAGATAGGGGGATTTGATTAAGTGGTTAGACCAAGGGATGATTCAGGAAGAGATGATGTTAGTAAGTCAGGATCGGATGCACGATGTCAATCAGTATATTTTCAATGTCCACATTTTCCCCCTCTTTGAAGCAATGCACTCATTTCATTGGTTCAAAGAATGATCAATCTTGATCAAGACAAAAAATTTCGATACTTTCAAAACTTGCCCCACTATTGCATGACAAGGGACTACTACATGATGAGGGAAAACATGCCCTTATAATGCCCCCTCGAGAGATTGGACGAAAAATCCAATTTTTTGGATGACCTCGCAAAAAAAGTGACAAGGTGTCTGACAAGTCCAAAAGGGGTCCAATAGACTAAAAACATGTCTAAACACAATAAAATGATGAAAAACAAGCCTCAAACGGACAAAAACAGGTTCAAGGGTCCAAAACCCTAACAAGACTACCCCAAAGGGTCAAAAAACCCTAATTTTTAGGCTTAAAAGGGGCCCGAGAGGTCACTTTCAAGTCATTTTCACACTCCTCTGCTAGCAAACCTTGAGACTTGAGCTCTAACCTCCTGACGATATGGCACAATGATAGCTTCCCCTACACATTTTTGACTGAGTTCGGACCTACCAGTGGCCACCTGACATTGGTGCCCTAGTATGTGACCCTAATTGAAGCTTCATTTTTTTGTTTAAGCACATTTATTACTGCTTTTAAGTTGAGCTCACCTCTAGCGGTGCACTTTTAGCGCCGCTCAGTGTTTAAATTGCACTACTTTTAGTCTTTTTGTGCCACAGTGGTGCTATTTAGTGTTGTAGTGGTAAAATATGGAGTTTTAAAACTCCACCACTAGGCTTAGGCTCATCTTGAACTCACGAGCCAGTTTAGAAAATTGGGTCGCAGTGACACCCCTTTTCAAGCAAATTGTGACGCTAAGGGTTAAATTGTGCCATAGCGGCGCTGTTTAACAAAATTTTGGGTCCAGAATCGGAGTTTGAGGAAACTCAAACTACAACACCTTCACAAACTGCGTCGCTAGGAACAAGTTTGAGACGTTATGTCAAAAAATTTCTAAAACTTTTTAACATGTCGACTTTGCATGATGCAGGACAGACCTAGGGAGCTTTACTCTCCGGAGCACCGGTCACGGGATTTGGTGAGTGTTCTATGAGACCTTAGTGACCAAGACCAGGACTAACTTGGAGTCACTGGCCTATGGTACATTGCGTATGCAGCACCTTTGTGCACACACCTGGGGATGCTATTAGCGCTGGCCAAGAGGTGGCACAGCGAGATGTCGTCGTTCCATCTTCCCACTAGTGAGGTGGCTGTCACTCTGGAGGCTGTCTGGCACATCTTGCGGTTGCTAATTCATGGCTGTCAAGTGATTCATGACATGAAGGAGGGACGTGAGTGCTGCATTTGAGTTCTTGGTACTTGAGACATCATCTACTGCGAGGGGAAGATCGAGCTAGAGAGATATAGAGTTATCACACCTACTTTTCGCTAGGTCGTTGTAGTGATCATTTCTGGTTTCGTTGCCCTAGACCAACGAGGGTAGTATTTTAGTCCTGGATGAGGATACTGCTAGGAGAGGATGGTCCAAGATAGACCAGTTCGGTTTGCATGGGGGCCTATACTTTTGGCCTCACTTTACAGATATTTGCATGAGTATGCATATGTGGATGGCAGAGCACTAGGAGCTAGAGTGACACTTCTATATGTTTGGGCATGGGAGCATATTTTTGTGCTATGTCCACTAGTTGTTCCAGTTCTGATGGGGCCAGAGGATGCTCAAGTGGCACGATACAGAGGTGGTGTGTCCTTTACACACACTGGAGAGCATGGGATCCCTTACTGGAGGTGAGTCATAGATGAGATGCGTGTGTTCACTCTGAGACCATACCTTGGTTTGCTTGGGTGGGCTAACGATGCCGACCAGCTTTTCTATTGTCAACAAGATCGATACATGTAGGGTCGAGAGCATACCATGATTGAGCGATACCTACGAGGGTGTGTGCAGTGGCAATTCGAGGAGCCATAAGATCGACCAGATGATGATTATGTGGCCGTCTTTGCATGGAGCATGATGTAGGTAGCATGGGGTTTTGACATTCCTACAATAGTGGCCATTGACAGCTTTCGACACTTGGTAGCTCAGCCATGGGCCTATGATCAGGGTCCAACAAATCCAAGCACTACATGGGCTTACAGAGACTGGTTCAGACCTCCACTTCAATTGACCATTCCCGGAGAGGATCTAGAGGCACACAGGGTCAGAGGCAGGGTCAGAGGACGAGGGTGAGGGCAAGGACCTCATATCAAGATTTGGCAGGATCCCACAGGTACGCCCCCAATTCTACTAGGTCATGGTGATGTACCCATGCAAGATCAGTAGCAGGATCTTCCAGTCCCACCACCACGAGGGGAGGGTGAGGCTCAGCCTCAAGTACAACCATAAGTACAACCGACAGGGTAGGGAGACGTATGGGATGCTTTGATCCTACAGTTACAGGCATAGATACAGGTAGTGACAGCTAAGAGGGACCAGGCATGGGTTGAGAGAGACTAGGTGGTCCAGCAGAGACAGGCCGTAGAGTTATAGTCAGCCATAGAGCTAGGCCCACGATAGCAGATTGAGAGTATGACTGTCTCCTCCTCCTAGGGCACCGTTCCGATGAGGTCTTAGGGATAGGCTATTCGGGAGATTGAGTATTATCCGCGAACCTATCATGATACATTACCCCAAGCAGCTTGGGTCCCAGAGTATTCAGAGCAAGCTAGCTAGAGACCACCAGAGGGTCATGGTGATAGAGGTGAGGGCAGTATTCATGGAGATTGACCGTGATTCAGTTGATACACATATTTTTGTGCGCTATGGGCTCCTTTTTGACAGCTCCATGGGAATTTTGTATTGATTGACATACTTGTACAATGATCCAATTTTTTTTGTGTGTATTACGATAATGACCTTGATGATATATATATGAGCCGATTTGGATAAGATGTGATGTATCTTGTATGCATGGATGGTTTATTTTTATATGCTTTGTAGTTCTACTTTATGTATGTATTTATTTCTAATGATATATACGATTCCATGATGATTTTATCTGATCATTTCTTTTATGTCAATGCAATATGTGATATGGGTTTGATTTATGGTATATGCAATGATGTGCGTAATAATGCTTAGTTATGCGATGAAATATGTTGTGATGATCATGATATGATGTGAATGATTTTATCCTAAATGATGTATGTGATGTTAATGCTTATATGTCTATTTGCCTATGATTATGCAAAATGATGATGGAATGTCTTTGTATATGCTATGTGATGGAATGCTTTTGTATATGCTATGTGATGGAATTCTTTTGTATATGATATAAAATATGAAACTGTAAATGAATGCTATGCGATGTAATGCAATGGGTGAAATGTGATGAAATTTATGCACCTATTTATGAAAGATGTTTATGATGACCTATTTAAATGATGATTAAGATGCAATGTGTATATTTCTTATATGATATGTTTATGTTGTGTATATGATTTCTATATGATGTGCATATGCAAATATGCTTAATGATTTGTGGATGCAGGATCGATGATGATGATGGTGATGATGATCAACTGTCACAGTACGTTGTTAGCGCAATTAGAAAGAAGAGAAGAAATTATTTCAACAAGACGCAAGTTTACACAAATGGTGATGATGATGATGATGATGATGATGATCACTTACTGAGAAATTGGGATTTTCAAAGGGCCAAATTTTCTTTTTTTTGATAACACACATGGTATGATGCATCAAGGTATAGCAAACCAGGATGGCGTGGTACCTAGCGTGATGGAATTTGAATCAACAAGTAGATAGGAGTATTCTTGTTCACACCTGACATATGGAAACCTCGCTAAGATGTAGTTAAGAAGTTTTAGACACCTCAGACCAAAACACAAAAAGGTAAAACTATTCCTGTAATAGTCAACAAGTTGCCCTAGACCTCTTCCCTGCATACCTAACAAAGCAAGTATTCGCCGAGGCTATATTACAAGAACGTCCAACAAGCATAGTAGACAAAAGATAATGATCATTGCCCCCATTCCTATTTCCCTAAATCTTTTGTTCATATATCATCGAGATGTCCTTGGAATGAGCGTAAATAAGATAACTCAAAAAGATAAAGACCAAATAAATAAACAAACTAATGCTCTTCAATACCGCTAACAGAAAAGGATGTGTTTTCTACCCATGATAAGCGAAACTTATTGCCGAAAGATAATGCCCATTGTAGGAAGGATTCATCCTAGGACATGTTAGTGAATAGCAACACGCCATTTCATTTATAAAGAATGATTGATATGGGAAAAATTCAGGTGATGTGTTATTGATATGAAGAGATGACCAGTGTGCTTATGTATTGACTTAGACTTAAGACTTGACGTTTTGAGTTCTACTTGTAATCTGCTAGACTTGTTTCTGATTATTTTACCAAAGGTTGATGATGACAATTAGTTTATTATGGGTGGTGTTTATTGTGGGTGTAAGCGAGATGAAGTGGATGGATTTTTTAAAATATTTTGGATGTTTTTGAAATGTTTTGAAGCTATTTTTTGGTATTTTCCAAGGTTTTACAAATGCCTTGATTTTAAATGTTTTCAATGTTTTTGGGATTTTCTGATATTTTGACCAAGAGACTGACCTAATGACCTATCCTAGGGGTCTCGAGGGCTGATCAATAGATGAGCCTTGCATACGTTATACACGCAGATACCACATCGTTCGACTAATGACTTGACCAATTTATAGATGATGATATACTTGATGAGATGCAAGTTTTTTATGACGGACTCCTAAAGGACTAACCTAAATGTCTCGAGGGATGATCAAAGATCAACCTTGCCTATGTTCAAGCTCAGAGACGATGTAGTTCGACAAGATGACCCTGTTTTTGACTTTTTGAAAGACCTTTTGACTTGTTTTTGGGATTCTGATGTTTTCTGAATGTTTTTGGATTTCGATATGTTTTGAATGTTTTTGGATTTTGATATGTTTTGAATGTTTTTGGGATTTTTCATTTTTTGATGTTTTTGGATTTTTTGATTTGAGGACCTTAGGATCATACACTAATCTGATCCGATGAGAATGTGCCCCCAGTGTGATGCAATAGACTACTCTGATAAAGGTAGGACAAACTAACCTTGCGGATGGGCCGAGTAGTACTAGGAGGGATCATGATATGAAAACAAGACCAAGCTATGGTGCGGATGTGAGTGGATGTGTGATGGATGGAGACTTGGATGCAATGGATGATGGAAGCGAAATGGATGGATGATGCAGATCAAGCCATAAAGGTCCTGGTGGATGGAAAGTGCTTATTTACACAAGCCGCCTGTTTGCTAAGTTTTCACCAAGGTACTTGCCCAAAGTGCCACTGGAGTGGTTTTCACTAGAGGACTATTTTTTTCTTTACTATTTTTGATCCTTTATTTGATTTTTTTTTGGATTTTTTACTTTTTTGATTTTTTTGTTGTTACCAAGACGCCTGTTTCCCAGGTTTTTGCCAAAGTAACCATTTTTTTAGGACTTTTATGATTTTTTGAATTTTTTGGTTCTATACCTTGAAAGAATTAGGAATAAAACTTTTTGAGATGGGAGCTATTAATGGGCTCCTGCAGAGGTTCCCCTTGGGGTGTTGATAACTAATATCCTCCTGATTTATAACTTGTTGTGATGATGAAAGGTCCTAACCAATTAGGTTGCAACTTGCCTTTGTTGCTTGGGTTTGGGACATTCTTTTGATTTTCTTTTAAGACCAGTTCTCCAACTTGGAAAGTCCTACTTCTAATTTTCTTGTTGTAGCTTTGTTTGAGTCTATTCTGATCGACTTGCAAATGATTTAAAGCCTCTATTCATCTCTCGTCTAGTAGCTCTAGCTTATTCAATCCTGACACTCAATATTCTTCATCCGTGATGAGGTTTTGTAGTGATATCCTGAGGGATGGGAGCTCGATCTCAATTGGAAGTACCGCTTTTGATCTATAGACCAAGGAGAATGGGGTGGAGTCAATGGGTGTGTGGATGCTAGTTTGATAGGCCCATAGGGTGGGATTAAGCTGTAGATTCCAGTCACGACCTGTGTCATTGACTGTTTTATTCATGATTTTCAAAATAGTTTTGTTTCTAGCTTTTGCTTGGCCATTTCCTTCAGGATAGTACGAGGTGGAGAAGCGATGCTAGATTTTGAATTTCTCACACAAGTCGTGAACCTCCTGATTCTTAAATGGCATCCCATTATCTAACATAATGGCTTGTGGAACACCATAATGACATATGAGATAGTTCAGGATAAATTTTTAGATTTACTTCCCAATGATATACATCATGGGTATGGCTTCCACCCACTTTGTGAAGTACTAAGTTGCAGTTATTATGAATTTATGGCCATTGGTTGAGGTGGGTGTGATTTTCCCAATGAGATCAAGTCCCCACTGCAAGAAAGGCCATGGTGTGACAATAGGATGAAGCTCTTGAGTTGAAGCATGGATGAGGTCCGCATACTGCTGACATTATAGACACTTTCTAGCATGATCATGTGCTTCCATTCCATTGTGGGCCAATAATACCCCATCCTCAACAGTTTCTTGGCAATGGTCATTCCCCTCGAGTGTGAGCCACATATGTCGTTATGAACTTTGGTTAGAGCAGTTAATGCCTCCTCAGCATTTAGACAGTGTAGTAAGGTACCTTCTATGCTTCTACAATATAAGGTATCTCCTAGGATGATAAATCTAGATGCCTTTTTAATAAAGGTTCCTTTTAGGCTCGATGGTAGGTCAGCGGGTATGACTCCAATTCGAAGATAAGTGTAGATATCATGATACCAAGGATTGCTAGGACCAACGATTACACACACATATTCCGATTCTGGTACCTCGAATGCTGGAATGAGAAGTTACTCAATCAGAAATTCATATTTCGGCATGTTGTGAGGGATGTCTAATAAGGAGCCAATTGTAGCCATGGCGTCTGTTGCTCTATTGTTTGTTCTTGGAATTTGCTCAAATCTTATATCTATGAAGGAATCCTTAAGGGTCTCCACCAATTTCTTGTATGGAGTGAGCTTATCATCCTTAGTCTGGTATTCATTATTAACCTAATTTATGATAAACTGAGAGTCTCCATACACCTTAAGGGCTATGATGTTCCATTACACTACTATTCTGAGACCTATAGTCAGAGCCTCGTATTCTGCGATGTTATTGGTGCAAGGAAATGCTAGTTTTTATGACCTTAGTATGAAATACCCTTGTGGGGTGATGAAGAAGACACCAGCTCCTGATCCATGTTGTGTATATGAGCCATCGAAGTATAATTTCCAGTGATCAACTACGTTGAGGTTAAAGATGGATTCATCTGGAAACTTTGAGACTAGAGGATTCTCGGAATAGATAGGTGCTTCTGCTAGTTGATCTGCGATGACCTGTCCCTTAATTGCTTTCCTCTCCACATACTCTATGTCATACTCTAATAGTATCATTACCCATTTTTCCATTTTTCCCATAAGCATTGCCTTGGATAAGAGATACTTGAGGGGATCAATTTTTGCAATGAGCTTTATCTTATGTGCCAACATGTAATGTCTGAATTTTTGGGATGCAAACACTACTTTGAGGCATGCTTTTTCAATGAATGAGTAGTTTAGCTCATGACCGACCATTGTTCTGCTAATATAGTATATAGCCCTCTCGGTTCCATTTTCATCATGCTGGGCTAATAAAGCCCCAAGGGCTACTGTTGTTGCTAACACATATAGGATCAATGGCTTCTTTGGAATACACGGCATTAAGACTAGTGGTGTCAATAGATATTTCTTTATTTTGTTGAATTCCTCTTTGCACTTGGTATCCCATTTTTATGCTACCCCTTTATGGAGTACATGAGAATATGGGTTCTGCTTATCTGCCAATTGTGCTATGAACCTTCTAATGGATTGAAGCCTTCCTTGGAGACCTCTCAGTTGTTTTAAATTCCTTGGTTCTTCCATCTCAAGGATTGCTTTGACTTTTGCATGATCCACCTCAATACCCCTCATGGAGACTAGGTATCCTAGTAATTTTCCTGATTGTACGCTGAAGACACACTTCTTGGGATTTAGTCTGACTTTGTATTCCTCTAATATGTGAAAGATAGCACTTAGGGTTGCTATATGATCTTTTCTCTTTCTTGACATAGCTAGGATGTCATCGACATAGTCTTTGACTATTTTGTGAATCATGTCATGGAAGATTAATGTCATGGCCCTTTGATTTGTTGCTCCTACGTTTTTTAGGCTGAATGGCATCATGTTCCAGCATTAGGTCCCCCATGAAAAATTAAAAGCTATCTTATGTTGGTCTTCTTTTGCTATCATAATCTGGTTGTATCCTGAAAATCCATCCATTAGTGATAACATCTCATGCCCTATTGTCATGTCCACTATCATATTGATATTAGGAAGTGGAAAGTCATCCTTGGGACATGCTTTGTTCAAATCTCTCAAGTCTGTGCAGATTCTAATGGATCCGTCAAGTTTGGAAACGGGTACCAAATTGGACACCCATTCTGGGTAATCAATTGGCCAGATAAATCCTACATCTAGCGACTTTTTGAGCTCCATTTTAACCAACAAGGCAATTTGAAGATGCATTTTTGGAAGCTTTTTTTTGATTGGTTTTACTTCTAGATACATTGCTAAATGATGAACCATAGTTTCTGGATCAAGCCCTAGCATGTCAGCATAACTCCATGCAAAATTTATTTGTCTTTCCTTTAGGAATGCTACTAGGGGTTCTCTTTCTTATGTTAATAGTGATTATGCATAGAATGTGATATGTGGGGCCTCCTCTCTTTCTATGTTGACCGGATTGCACTTTTCGGCCAAGACTATTGATTTCTCTTGATGAATAGCCCTTGGGGGAAGATTGAATCCTTCATCCTTAGGTGCCTCAGAAAGGTTTTCACTGTTGGATACGTCCTTTATTTTTTCTATTTTCTTATCATAGAGTGCCACAGTGTGGTTTGCACTCAAGGACTTGGATATGATTCTTATTTTCTCAATTTTGTGACTGAAGGATTCAATCCTTTCTCCGTAATAGGCCTATTTGTCTAATTCCATTATGAATCCTACCTTATGATCCCCATCTGGAATGTTATCCCTCAATCCCATGAATTCTAAGAGGGCTTCATCATTTTTGAATGAATCGAGAATTGGTCATCCTTGTTGGTCATAGTCAATCAGTTGAGGGTATACTAAATGGATTTTGTGATTTTGATGATTGGATTTGAAGGAGAGGGTACTAATCATACACAGAGTGGTATCTTTGAATAACCTAGGGAGATTGGACATGGTATCTTCATCATCGCTACTAATATAGGGCTCAGTTATGAAGTTGTGTGTGTTGCTATCTGTGACTATTGGTGAGTGTACTTGTACTAGCAATAGTGCAGGAGAAACATTAGCGGCTCTAACAGGAGGACTTAATCCACGTATGGTTATTCATGGAGGGGTACATCCAAGACCAATATTTGTTATGGGTTGCATCTCTGGCATGATAGGTATCCTGAGCCCATTGTCGTTTTGTCCTAGTCGTTGGTTTCTTTTATAGCCCACTACAAGCATCATTTGTAGGCCCCTGCTACTTTCATTCATTGGTAAATTAGGTGTCAGTATTTCATTGGGATACAACATGTGAGATGGATCTACTTCAATAACCTCCTAGCCGAGGTCTCCCCAACTTGTGAATTGGGGATAATTTTCAGGATGGGTTTGAGATGTGGAAGCTTTATTTTGTTGTGGGCGTCCTTGTGATCTAGGAGATTGTGGTAATTCTCCTATCAAAAAAGCATTCCTAGCAAGCCTATAGCTTCCACAACCATCTTCCTAGATAATGAGATTAATGTCAGAGATAGTGGGAATGGAACAGATGGCGGCTATCTCTATTGTAGAAGTCGATGCGAGAATGGTGGGATTGATGTATGGTGTGGATGGGCCCTCATCATTCTTTGGCACTTGGGGGATTTTGTAGTACTTGGCCTCAATATTTTTACAATATGAAAACAGTTTGGGATCTCCATGGATAGTAACCTCTTGTCCATTCTGTGTGAATTTAACACATTGGTGGAAGGTTGATGCTACAGCTTTCATCGCATGGATCCATGGGCATCCCAAGAGGATGTTGTATGGAAAATTGAGGTCCAAGACCTGATAGGTAGTTTCCATGAGCATTGGCCCTACTTGAATAGGGAGTTTGATTATGCCCTGAGACACTCTTTGTTGGTCGTCGTATGCTCTTATTGTGATGCCTTTAATAGGCCTATTGGAATCCTCTGCTATCTCAACTGCTTGATGAGGCTAAAGAACAAATGTTCAAACCTGCACTTCCATCACCAAGACCCTTTTGATTTTTCTCTTGTTCACAATGGCTTCTAGGTGAAGTGCACAGTTATGAGATGATTGGGCGAGGAAATCCTAGTCGTAGAATGTAAGAAGATTGAGTGTAATGATATTTCTGACCATAGATTGGAATTGGTCTGCATCAAGATCTGCGGGGACAATGGATGAGGCTAATGCTTGCTCATGGATCTTCTTATGTGTTGATGAGATTTTTAACAACTCCATAATGGAGATAAGTGCTAGTGTTCTCTTGAGCTGATATACTACACTGTAACCATTAGGAGTAGATCTAAATGAAGGAGCTTTGGTTGGTTGGGATGAGCCTACAATCATGACTTTGCTGCCTCTTGTGGTGACTCCAAAATCTTTGGCATGGGCACCCTTGATGGTGATGACCATGCAGTCTTCATTTAGGGAGGTGATAACTGTTTCGTATACATGATTTACACTGCCTTTTCCTTTATCTTTGTTGTTTGTATTCCCCTTGTTGCCATGATTTGGCATCGAATTCATGTAGATTTTAAGATCCTGATTGTCTGTAGGTTGTTCCACATTGATGATTCTTTTGTCAATGAGATCTTGAATGATATTTTTAAGTCTCATATAATTTTTTGTGGTGTGACCTTTGATCTTATGAAATTCACATAGATGATTTTCATTGTACTAAGGGAGTTTGACATCAGGTTCTTGGTAATTTTTGAATGTAGGTGCTTCGATGAGTTTTTCATCGATGAGCTTTTTCATGATGTCTTCAAGTGGTTCCCCAAATTAGTGTATTTTCATTTTGGATAACTCTTGCGTTGGGGTGGTCCTCTTTGATCATTGAGATTATTGATAGTAGGATTGTTATTGGGTTGATATGTTGTGTGATGGGTGTTTTGGCATTGATGTTAGATTTGCGGTGTGGGTGTGTTTTGGCATGGACCACTAATGACCACCTTGGCATCTACGACACCATCATTAGTAATGTTCTTATTCCTTTCCCATGTACGAGGTTTATCATTATAATTGGATGATGGGCGGTTGTTTTGTTGCTCGTGATATGATGTTGATTCCACAGGTTGAGTCACAGGGTCTCTTTCGATGCTAAGCACTTTGGGAATCAATTGTTCATATGTGGTGATTCCCTGAACCTTGAGATGAAATGACAAGTGGTTTTCAAGGTTGGCTATGATTTTGTAGACTTGTTCTTTTGGCATGGCCCACTTGCTCCGATTGGCCTTGGATCACCATCATTGAAGGAATGAAGCAAAAGATTCATTCTTTCCTTAGTTTAGAGCGTATAATTCTTCAAGACTGACATCCATTGTAATGTTACATGCATAGTTTTTAATGAATGCATCCCTAATTTCCTGGAATGTTCTAATGCCTGAAGGTAAGAGAGAGAACCATTCTATAGCGGTACCTACCAAGCTCCTAGGGAATAGCCACATCAGATACGTGTCATCATATGCGACCTCCATACAATGAACTTGGAATTGCCTGATGTGATCTTTAGGGTTTCCCATCCCTTGGTATTTGTCAAATTAGAGATTTCAAATCCCTTGGGGAATGGTTTCATTTCTAACCTCCTATCAAACGGATAGGGACACAAGTTTCTTGGTGTTTTGGTTGTTCTCCCTGATTGAAGGTTGAGCACTTGTTACGAGAGCAACCCGAGTTGTGTTGTTGCATCATTCTCCATATCAGGGGGTGGGATGAAAGTGTTTTGGGGTGTTGGTTGGATGGATGGGTTGTTTGGTGCATTGTTTGATGGTATCGATATGTTATGGAGGGTGAAGTAGGCTTCTAATTGCTTTTGTATGAACAATGCTTGTTGTTCATCTTGTTGCTGTTGCACTAGGATTTGAGCTTGTTGTTGTGCTTGTTGCTATTAACAATGCATGTGTCTTGTCCTTTTTGTTGTTCCCACAACACTTGTTGTTGGGCTGCTAGTTCTATTGCTTCTTATTGTTCTTGATATTGCTTTAATGCTTGTTGGTATGCTTTCAATTGTGCTACTTATGCGAGAAGTTGTGCTTGTGCTTGCGAGAAGTTGTGCTTCATAGAGAGCTTGCGCTTGAGCTTGAGCTTGCGCTTGCACTTGTGTTGCTTATTGTTGTAATAAGAGTTGTGCTTGAGATTTTTTTTGTGCTTGTAATGCTTGAGCAGCTTGTTGTTGGTGTTGTTCTAACAATGCTTTTTCTTGTTGTGCTTGTTGTGTTTGTTGCGCTTGTAAAGCGGCTTGTGTAGCTTGGGCGATTTGTGCAACTTTAGCGGCTTGCTGAGAAACTATGTGTATGGATTTTTGTTTTTGGACTTGTTGGTATCCTCTTTGGAAGGCAGCTTGCAATGCTGCATCATATTGGTTTGATATGGTGAATATTGGTGGTGGTGGGGGTGGTGGTGGATTTGGAATAGTATTCGTGGTGGTGGTGAATGGTGATGTTGTGTTGGTTATTTAATTAGTGGATGGTGATTTTGGTGTAGTAAGTGGAATCATTGATGTGAATGGCCCTTGGGAGACCATGCTTTGTGATGATGTGGGGGTGTTTGATGATGTTACCATTGCTTGCGTATTTATCATTTGTTGTTGCGATATTAATGACAAATTTTGGGCATTTGGTGTAATTCTTTGATTGATGGTTGGGATATTGTTTTGATTGATGTTTCGTAGAGGGGGAATCCCTAAACCAAGGAATGGTATGGATGATAATGGTAGTGGTGGGATAGGTGGAAATGTAAGGGGTGTTAGTTGTTGCGTGGTGTCAAATATGCCCCCTGGTCTGAACATATCTCCCTCTTCTTGTGAATTTGTGAGAAGAGGTGTTTGTGGTGCTCCATGAAAAGATGTTGATGATGGGTCATAATGTAAGGTGAGAGGAGCATTTTTATGCAATGGATTTTGGGAGATGTTTTGTTCCAATGTGGTGTTTGTGTCCAAGTTTTGGTTATTAACAAGGGGATGTGATTGGACAACATTGAGAAATGTGTTTCCCTTGTTAACGTTGGGTTGAGTTGGAGCAAATGATGTTGTGAGTTGTGGGATATTTTGGGTGATTTTTTGAGATGGGGGTGTAGATGAAATGGGAATGGTGGATGAGATCGGAGGAAATGACGTATCCACTATAGTACTCACATCAAAATATGAAGGCAACTTGGCCCCTTGTTTTGCTAGTTCAAGCATGTACAATGAAGGGTTAAGTCTCATCATGATGTTGATGATTCTATGATTGTCTGGATTTTGGAGCATTTCTGTCATTTCCTTGCGAGACATTCCAAAGGTAAGGTCCTCTCCTTGATTTTCTTCTTGTGGATTTTGGGATGATGAGAGGATCAATGGATTGCTTGATTTAGTTGGATTCATTTCTACGTTTGTTTGGCTAAGATCGCTTGAAGCAGGTGTTTCTTTGTTGGCTTCCATATTCTTCTTGTATTTAGATCTAGTTTGAACCATAAAACAAGGATCAACCTTCGAGAATATGGGAGATGAATCTCTTGATTCCTTGGACCGATTGTTATTTTATGTCCCAAAGTATAAAGTATTAGGATGCTTTTAAGGATCAAAGGTAATGATAATAATGTTTTAGGGATGGATGATATGGATCTTTCAGCTTTTGATAAATTTTGAATGAGACACTAGGCTTTTAGGACTTTGGATTCTTGATTTTGAGATTTTGAGATTTTGTCTTTGATTTTTGATTCGGTTTTTTATTTTGGATTGTGGACAAAACGACCCTAAATGTTGGATGATGACCTAAGGGATAGCTTTGTCTAAAGGATGATAATTTGAATATCTTTGAGGAGAAGGATGCATCTACCCACACCTATTCAAAAAAGATGATTGTTTCAATAAGCATATAAAGAAGGATTCATCTACATACACTAAGCTAGACAAGATGATTTTGATAACTTTGACTAAGTATATGTAAAAGGATGCATCTACACATACCTAGCAAAAGATGTTTTTACTAATGTTTTCAAGTATTTTGTCTCAAGGATATTGATGATTTTGATTTTGCCATAAAGCCTAGTATCAAGGATGATTTCAAGATTTTTCCCAAAGGTGATGATGAGATGGAAATTGTTTTAATGTTTTGGAGGATGGATGAAAAATAGATTTTGATATGTTTTGATCCTAAGAAGAACCCAAAAAGGTACACTTTGTTTTTTTAGACCTAGGTATTGAAGAGCATGCAAATGCTTCCTAAGGACCTTTGTAATCAAGACATGATTTTATTTGAACATTCATTTTTGGATTTCCAATCAATGATTTTGGGTGTGTGAGTTCTCAACACATATGAAAGTTCAATTTGCTTAGCTTTTCTTAATGACTTTATTTTTCCAAAAACACTTTCTTGATTAGGTTTTAAAAGTAAGATGTCCAATATCTTAATTTCTTCAAACCCCACAAGATATGTTATGTGGGAGCTTAATGAACTTAAGGCAAAGGTTTCCTATTGTTTACTTAAGAAGAAAAATTGAAATATAATCCAATGTTCAGAAACCTCTAAGGACGTGAATCCCAAGGGAAAGCAATAACATATAGATTGAGTCAATTTTATTTGTCTTTCAAAAAGGTTTGAAATTTGGACGATGTTAAGTGTTTGTCTCCATGATGTTTTCCATCAAGAAATGTATCTTCTAACCCAATAATAAGTACAATCCTATGGATGTGTAAAGCAATATTTGTTGGATTCCCATTTGGACAAGTCCAGCTACGCTTATCTCTAGTGAATGGTTAGATGCTTGACCCCACTAGCTCCCCTCCATGACACTCACTTATATGGGGCAGCCAAGAATCAACACCCATGAAACTCCCATGGCATGTTTTCCATTTCTACTAGAAGATAGTAAAAGTGTGGGATAGCTTCAGAATGACCGTTCTTGCACCAACAAATAGTTTAAGGATTTTGGAAAATTCTAACACATGGGTTTTAGTAAGGACTTTTCCATTTGTAGGAGTTGACCCATAAGGCAAGAGTCCCCTTTCGGATCCATCTTGTCAGAATCAACCGCGTGATATTGGTGTTTACTCCAATATCCACATTTATATACCAGTTGGAAAATACTCTTGGCTTTAGAGTGTTACCGGTTGAGTCGTTCCCTTGGGTGATTACATTTTCCCACAAGGAAGGCCCTCTAGGATAAACAAAAGCAAGCAAAGACAAAATCCATAACTCGATCAATCTTTGATGGCACAAAGAAAGAGAATATACGCGACACTACCCCTACTCACACTTGCACAAGATTTTGTTCATTTTTAAGCCCAAATTGAAGTGTGGAGGTGATTGCTTTGTCTTAACCCAAAGTCATGGAAAAGGCCTTTTGATTCTCAAGATCACTATAAAGCGTGAGAGAAGCACATACGTCCTTTTCCAATAGTTTTATTCTAAGTAAGCCCTCACAAAAAACACAACTATACTTATTCTTTTTAAATCCCCAAAGCAATATGTGAATTCATTTTATAGCAAAAAATGAAGTGTGAGAAATTTCCTTGTTCAATTTGTTAAATCCCAAAACAAAATATAGTAAATTGTTGGTCCTAAGTTTCTTTTTAGTCCCTTTGCAAGGAATAAACAAAAAGAATTCTTTTTAAACCCAAATAAATGCTAGTGCTCTGAGAAAAGAAGAAGATGACAAATTCCTAAGGAAGTGTTAAACAAACACTTAAGTGTTTAAAAACACTTTGATTAAACAAGATATCATCACCATGCTTCTCTTTCCTTTGCTTTTTATTTTCCAACCTACAAAGGAGAAAAGACAGTTAAATTCTGGGAAAACACAGAAATTAAAAGCAGAAAATATAGGAATAAGTAATCATAAATTAAAACACATGTTAAAAATTAGATTCACCCTTTTTCTTGTTTTCTAGCATCGCAATTTTTAAAGGCGTTGCTATTTTTTCTTTCCAGCGGTGCACTTTTAGCACCTCTTTACCAGTCAGCAATGCTCTATGTTGGGATAGAGAGCATGATTGCATCGTCGTTTTTGATCAGCGTCAGAATTGGTGATAGCATTGTTGTTTGAATTTTTTTGAAATTTCTCTAGCTCATCGAGTCTAGCGGTGGAGTTTAGAATTTGAAATTTTGGTGGGATGAGTCCAGCGGTGCAAACAGAGTGATGTTGACAAGCGTACGGTGCTAAAATAGTCACGTTGACGAGCTCACGTTGTGAAAATACCGATGCTGGAGAGCTCACATTAGAATATCCTATGTGTCAACAAAATACAGAAATTTCAAGGAAAAGTCAGAAATAATGATGTCAAGCCCTCCTTCTAGTGCCAAACGTGCGAACCCCGGCCTAGGTACCTGCAAAACAACATGATTAAACAAGTCAAACAAGAAAATGCAAGCCTAAACATGAATTCCCCATGAAATCCATTTACAACTCAAACTAGGAATGAAAATGTTGAAGAACACAATGAAATTACAAAAACAACAAGATTGAATCCTAATTAAGCAAGCAAACTAATAATCCCATGGGGGAATTGGTGCCAATTTGATGTGAAAATTAGCCCTTTCCCAATCCCTAAGATGGAAGTTGATGAATGTTGATCCACTTTGAGAATGAATGTGAGAGCTCCAAGCTAAAATCTGCAATAACCTAGCTAAGAACTCAAGATTTGTGAATGAGGATGGATAAGCATTTGAACATGGTAACTTTGCAATGTTGGTGGATGGTCAAATGAAGAGAGAAGCCCCTCATTTATGGATGAGATTGAAGGATGAATGTCCAAATTTTAGCAATGTGGGACTAACATTCATCCAATGATATGGTGCCACTTGTCAAACCATGAATGGATGGAGTATGTGCAAGATTTCAGGAATGTGCCAATCAATGCACAAATTTGAAATTCAAATTTGTTGAAAATGACTTGTGAGGGGGAATGAAATATAACAAATGTCACTTGGCTCAAGGAAAAGGATATGTATTATAAAATTATTGCCTTGTTGATTGTGCATGTTGACATGGTATTTTTAATTCAAATTGAAAGAATAAACCAAAAGATGCCATGTGAGGGAAAATAGAGATTTAATAAATGAATTAAATATATTTTCATGTGCAACTTGCATTTTCTGGAGGATGTGACATGAGATTAGATTAATTAATCAAGGGTTAATTAATTCAACAAGAGATTTGATGATGTGACTTATTTGATTTAGATTTATGGATTTATTTAAATCAAATAAGAGAGGAGTATGATAAAAGGCTAATTAAATAAGGATTTGATTTATTTAATTAGAGGAGATGGTGTTAAATTAAATCAAATAAGGTTTTAACTTATTTAATTTAATAGATAGACTTTAGGGATTTAATTAAATAAACTAATTTTTAATTAAATAGGGATAATTAGATCAGATGGGTTGATTTAATTAACAAGAGAAAGTGACTTAATCAGATAAAGTGATTTATTTAATTAACAGACAAATATTGATGAATTTAATCAGATAGGGGGATTTGATTAAGTGGTTAGACCAAGCGATGATTTAGGAAGAGATAATGTTAGTAATTTAGGGTTAGATGCACGATGTTAATCATTATATTTTCAATGTCCACATTTTCCCCCTCTTTGAAGCAATGCACTCGTTGCATTGGTTCAAAGAATGATCAATCTTGATCAAGACCAAAATTTTTGATACTTTAAAAAATTGCCCCACTATTGCATGACAAGGGACTACTACATGATGAGGGAAAACATGCCCTTATAATGCCCCCTCAAAAGATTGGACGAAAAATCCAATTTTTTGGATGATCTCGTGAAAAAAGTGACAAGGTGTCCGATAGGTCCAAAAGGGTCCAAGAGAATAAAAACGTGTCTAAACACAATAAAATGATGAAAAAAAAGCCTCAAACGGACAAAAATAGGTTTGGGGGTCCAAAACCCTAACAAGACTGTCCAGGAGGGTCAAAAAACCCTAATTTTTAGGCTTAAAAGGGGCCCGAGAGGTCACTTTCAAGTCATTTTCACACTCCTCTGCTAGCAAACCTTGAGACTTGAGCTCTGACCTCCTGACGATATGGCGCAACGAGAGCTTCCCCTACACATTTTTGACTGAGTTTGGACCTACCAGCGGCCAACTGACATCGGTGCCCCGGTATGTGACCCTAACTAAAGCTTCATTTTTTCATTTAAGCACATTTATTACTGCTTTTAAATTGAGCTTGCCTCCAGTAGTGCACTTTTAGCGCCGCTTAGTGTTTAAATTGCACTGCTTTTAGTCTTTTTGTGAAGCAGCAGTGTTGTTTAGCGCTGTAGCGGTACATTATGGAGTTTAAAAACTCCACCGCTGGGCTCAGGCTCAACTTGAACTCGTGAGCCAGTTTGGAAAATTGGGTCGCAGGGATGCCCCTTTTCAAGAAAATTGTGATGTTGAGGGTTAAATTGTGCCATAGCGGCATTTTTTAACAAAATTTTGGGTCCAGCGTCAGAGTTTGAGGAAACTCAAACTGCGACGCCTTCACAAACTGCATCGCTAGGAACAAGTTTGAGGCGTTACGTCAAATTTTTTCTAAAACTTTTTAACATGTCGACTTTGCATGATGCAAGATGGACCTAGGTAGGTTTACTCTCGGGAGCACCGGTCATGGGATTTAGCGAGTGTTCTATGAGACCTTAGTGACCGAGACTAGGACTGACTTGGAGTCACTGGCCTATGGCACATTGCGTACGCAGCGCCCGTCCACACACACTTGGGGATGCTATTAGCGCTGCCCGAGAGGTGGCACGACGAGACGTCGTCATTCCATCTTCCCACCGGTGAGGTAACTGTCACTCTAGAGGACGTCTGGCGCATCTTGTGGTTGCCAATTCATGGCCGTCAAGTGATTCATGACATGGAGGAGGGACGTGAGTGCTGTATCTGAGTCCTCGGTACCCAAGACATCATCTACTGCGAGGGGAAGATCAAGCTAGAGAGATATAGAGTTATCGCACCTACTTTCTAATAGGTCATTGCAGTGATCATTTCTAGTTTGGTTTCCCTAGACTGACGAGGGCAGTATTTTAGTCCTAGATGGGGATACTGCTGGGAGAGGATGGTCCAAGACAGACCAGTTCAATTTGCATGATGGCCTGTACTTTTGGCCTCACTTTACAGAGATTTGCACGAGTATGCATATGTGGATGGCAGAGCACTAGGAGCTGGAGTGACACTTCTGCATGTTTGGACATAGGAGCATATTTTTGTGCTACGTCCGCTGGTTGTTCCAGTTCCAAGGTGGCCAGAGGATGCTCAGGTGGCACGATACAGAGGTTGTGTATCCTTTACACACACTGGAGAGCATGGGATCCCTTACTAGAGGCAAGTCGTAGATGAGATGCTTGTGTTCACTTGGAGACCATACCTTGGTTTTCTTGGGTGGGCTGACGATGCCGACCAGCTTTTCTATTGTCAACAGAATCGATACATGTAGGGTCGAGAGCATACCATGATTGAGCGGTACCTACTAGGGCGTGTGCAGTGGCAATTCGAGGAGCCATAGGATCGACTAGATGATGATTATGTGGCCATCTTTGCATGGAGCATGATGCAGGTAGCATGGGGTCTCGACATTCCTACAATAGTGGCTATTGACAGCTTTCAACACTTGGTAGCTCAGCCATGGGCCTATGATCAGGGTCCAGCAGATCTAAGCACTACATGGGCTTACAAAGACTGGTTCAGACCTCCACTTCGATTGACCATTCCCAGAGAGGATCCAAAGGCACATAGGGTCAGAGGAAGGGTCAGAGGACAAGGGCGAGGGCAAGGACCTTAGATCAAGATTTGGCAGGGTCTCGCAGGTGTGCCCCCAGTTCCGCTAGGTTGTGGTGATGTACCCATGCAGGATCAACAACAGGATCCGCTAGTCCCACCACCACAAAGGGAGGGTGAGGTTTAGCCTCAAGTACAACCATAAGTACAACCGACAGGGCAGGGAGACGTATGGGATGCCTTGATCCTATAGTTATAGGCATAGATACAGGTAGTGACAACTGAGAGGGACCAGGCATGGGCTGAGAGAGACCAGGTGGTCCAACAGAGATAGGCTGCAGAGTTACAGGCACCCATAGAGCTAGGTGGACGATAGCAGATTGAGAGTATGACTGCCTCCTCCTCCTAGGGTACCATTCCGATGAGGTCTTACAGATAGGCTATTCGGGAGATTGAGTATTATTGGCGAGCCTATCGTGATACAGTGCCCCGAGCAGCTTGGGTCCCAGACTATTCAAAGCGGGCCAGCCAGAGACCACCAGAGGGTCATGGTGATAGAGGCGAGGGCAGTATTCATGGAGACCGACCGCGATTTAGTTGATACACATATTTTTGTGCACTATGGGCTCCTTTTTGTAAGCCCCATGGGAATTTTGTATTGATTGAAATAATTGTACAGTGATCCGATTTTTATTTTTTTTGTGTATTATGACAGTGACCTTGATGATATATATATGAGCCGATTTGGATGAGATGTGATGTATCTTGTATGCATGGATGGTTTATTTTTATATGCTTTGTAGTTTTTCTTTATGTATGTCTTTATTTCTAATGATATATACGATGCCATTATGATTTTATATGATGATTTATTTTATGTCAATGCAATATGTGATATGGATTTGATTTATGGTATATGCAATGATGTGGGAAATAATGCTTAGCTATGCGATGAAATATGTTGTGATGATCATGATATGATGTGAATGATTTTATCCTAAATGATGTATGTGATGTTAATGCTTATATGTCTATTTGCTTGTGATTATGCAAAATGATGATGGAATGCTTTTGTATATGCTATGTGATGGAATGCTTTTGTATATGCTATGTGATGGAATTCTTTTGTATATGCTATGTAATATGAAACTATAAATGAATGCTATGCGATGTAATGCAATGGGTGAAATGTGATGACATTTATGCACCTATTTATGAAAGATGTTTATGATGACCTATTTAAATGATGATTAAGATGCAATGTGTATATTTCTTATATGATATGTTTATGTTGTGTATATGATTTCTATATGATGTGCTTATGCAAATAGGCTTAATGATTTGTGGATGCAGGATCGATGATGATGGTGATGATGATCAACTGTCACAGTACGTTGTTCGTGCAGTTAGAAAGAAGAGAAGAAATTGTTTCAACAAGACGCAAGTTTACACAAATGGTGATGATGATGATGATGATGATGATGATCACTTACCAAGAAATTGGGATTTTCAAAGGGCCAAATTTTCTTATTTTGATAACACACATGGTATGATGCATCAAGGTATAGCAAACCAGGATGGAGCGGTACCTAGTGTGATGGAATTTGACTCAACAAGTAGATAGGAGTATTCTTGTTCACACCTGACAAATGGAAACCTCGCTAAGATGTAGTTAAGAAGTTTTAGACACCTCAGACCAAAACACAAAAAGGTAAGACTATTCCTATAATAGTCAACAAGTTGCCCTAGACCTCTTCCTTGCATACCTAACAAAGCAAGTATTCGCCAAGGCTATATTACAAGAACGTCCAACAAGCATAGTAGACAAAAGATAATGATCATTGCCCCCATTCCTATTTCTCTAAATCTTTTGTTCATATATCATCGAGATGTCCTTGGAATGAGCATAAATAAGATAAGTCAAAAAGATAAAGACCAAATAAATAAACAAACTAATGCTCTTCAATACTGCTAACAGAAAAGGATGCGTTTTTGAATGATGATAAGCGAAACTTATTGCCAAAAGATAATGCCCATTGTAGGAAGGATTCATCCTAGGACATGTTAGTGAATGGTGGCACATCATTTCGTTTATAAAGGATGATTGATATGGAACAAATTCAGGTGATGTGTTATTGATATGAAGAGATGACCAGTGTGCTTATGTATTTGACTTAGACTTAAGACTTGACGTTTTGAGTTCTACTTGTAATCTGCTAGACTTGTTTCCTATTATTTTACCAAAGGTTGATGATGACAATTAGTTTATTATGGGTGGTGTTTATTGCGGGTGTAAGCGAGATGAAGTGGATGGATTTTTTAAAATATTTTGGATGTTTTTGAAATGTTTTGAAGCTATTTTTTGGTATTTTCCAAGGTTTTACAAATGTTTTGATTCTCAATGTTTTCAATGTTTTTGGGGTTTTATGCGATTTTGACCAAGAGACTGACCTAAAGACCTATCCTAGGGGTCTGGGGGGCTAATCAGCAGATGAGCCTTGCCTACGTTATACACGCAGAGACCACGTAGTTCGACTAACGACTTGACCAATTTACAGATGATGATATAGTTGATGAGATGCCAGTTTATTATGACGGACTCCTAAAGGACTGACCTAAATGTCTCAGGGGATGATCAAAGATAAACCTTGCCTATGTTTAAGCTCAGAGACGACGTAGTTCGACAAGATGACCCTGTTTTTGACTTTTTGAAATACCTTTTGACTTGTTTTTGGGATTCTGATGTTTTCTAAATGTTTTTGGATTTTGATATGTTTCGAAGAGTTTTGGGTTTTGATATGTTTTGAATTTTTTTGGATTTTTTCATTTTCTGATGTTTTTGGATTTTCAGATTTGAGGACCTTAGGATCATACATGAATCTGATCTGATGAGAATGTGCCACCAGCGTGATGCAATAGACTACTCCGATAAAGGCAGGACAAACTGACCTTGAGGATGGGCCGAGTAGTACTAGGAGGGATCATGATATGAAAACAAGACCAAGCTATGGTGCGGATGTGAGTGGATGTGTGATGGATGGAGACTTGCATGCGATCGATGATGGAAGCAAAATGGATGGATGATGCAGATCAAGCCATAAAGGTCCTGGTGGATGGAAAGTGCTTATTTACACAAGGCGCCTATTTTCTAGGTTTTCACCAAGGTACTTGCCCAAAGTGCCATTGGAGTGGTTTTCACTAGATTACGATTTTTCTCTTTACTATTTTTTATCCTTTTTTTGATTTTTTTTGGATTTTTTACTTTTTTGATTTTTTTGTTGTTGCCAAGACGCCTGTTTGCCAGGTTTTTGCCGAAGTAACCATTTTTTTAGGACTTTTATGATTTTTTGAATTTTTTGGTTCTATACCTTGAAAGAATTAGGAATAAAACTTTTTTAGATGGGAGCTTTTCATGGGCTCCTACAGAGGTTCCCTTTCGGGTGTTGATAACTGATATCCTCCTAATTTATAACTTGTTTGATGACAAAATGTCCTAACCAATTAGGTTGGAACTTGCCTTTGTTGCTTGGTTTTGGGACATTCTTTTGATTTTCTTTTAAGACCAGTTCTCCGACTTGGAAAGTCCTAATTTTCTTGTTGTAGCTTTGTTTGAGTCTATTCTGATAGACTTGCAAATTATTTAAAGCCTCTATTCATCTCTCATCCAGTAGCTCTAGCTTATTCAACCTTGACACTCAATATTCTTCATCCGTGATGAGGTTTTGTAGTGATATCCTGAGGGATGGGAGCTCGATCTCAATTGGAAGTACCACTTTTGATCCGTAGACCAGGGAGAATGGGGTGGCATCAATGCGTGTGTGGATGCTGGTTCGATAGGCCCATAGGGCGGGAATAAACTGTCAATGCCAGTCACGACTTGTGTCATTGATTGTTTTCTTGATGATTTTCAAAATAGTTTTGTTTGTAGCTTTTGCTTGGCCATTTCCTTCAGGATAGTACGGGGTGGAGAAGCGATGCTGGATTTTGAATTTCTAACACAAGTCGCGAACCTCCTAGTTCTTTAATGGCATCCCATTATCTAAGATAATGGCTTGTGGAACATCATAACGACATATGAGATAGTTTAGGATAAATTTTGAGATTTGCTTCCCAGTGATATACATCATGGGTATGGCTTCCACCCACTTTGTGAAGTACTAAGTTGCAGTTATTATGAATTTATGGCCATTGGATGAGGTGGGTGTGATTTTCCCAATGAGATCAAGTCCCCACTGCAAGAAAGGCCATGGTGTGACAATAGGATGAAGCTCTTGAGCTAGAGCATGGATGTGGTCCGCATTTTGCTGACATTATAGACACTTTCTAGCATGATCATGTGCTTTCGTTCCATTGTGGGCCAATAATACCCCATCCTCAACAGTTTCTTGGCAATGGTCATTCCACTAGAGTGTGAGCCACATATGTCATTATGAACTTTGGTTAGAGCAGTTAATGCCTCCTCAGCATTTAGACAGCGTAGTAAGGTACCTTCTATGCTTCTACGATATAAGGTATCTCCTAGGATGACAAATCTAGATGCCTTTTTAATAAAGGTTTGTTTTAGGCTCGATGGTAGGTCAGCGGGTATGACTCCAATTCAAAGATAAGTGTAGATATCATGATACGAAGGATTTCCAGGACCAACAATTACACACACATATTCTGATTCTGGTACCTCGAATGCTGGAATGAGAAGTTGCTCAATCAGAAATTCATATTTTGGCATGTTGTGAGGAATGTCTAATAAGGACCCAATTGTAGCCATGGTGTTTGCTACTCTATTGTTTGTTCTTGGAATTTTCTCAAATGTTATATCTATGAAGGACCCCTTAAGGGTCTCCACCAGTTTCTTGTATGGAGTGAGCTTATCATCCTTAGTCTGGTATTCATTATTGACCTAATTTATGTTCAACTGAGAGTCTCCATACACCTTGAGGGCTATGATGTTCCATTGCACTACTATTCTGAGACCTATAGTCAGAGCCTCGTATTCTGCGATATTATTGGTGCAAGGAAATGCTAGTTTGTATGACCTTAGTATGCAATACCCTTGTGGGGTGATGAAGAAGACACCAGCTCCTGATCCATGTTGTGTATATGAGCCATCGAAGTATAATTTCCAGTGATCAACTACGTTGAGGTTAAAGATGGATTCATCTGGAAACTTTAAAACTAGAGGATTCTCATAATAGATAGATGCTTCTGCTAGTTGATCTGCAGTGACTTGTCCCTTAATTGCTTTCCTCTCCACATACTCTATGTCATACTCTAATAGTATCATTACCCATTTTTCCATTTTTCCCATAAGCATTACCTTGGATAAGAGATACTTGAGGGGATCAATTTTTGCAATGAGCTTTATCTTATGTGCCAACATGTAATGTCTAAATTTTTGGGATGCAAACACTACTTCGAGGCATGATTTTTCAATGAATGAGTAGTTTAGCTCATGACTGACCATTTTTCTGCTAATATAGTATATAGCCCTCTTGGTTCCATTTTCATCATCCTAGGCTAATAAAGCCCAAAGGGCTGCTATTGTTGTTAACACATATAGGATCAATGGATTCTTTGGAATAGGTGGCATTAAGACTGGCGGTGTCAATAGATATTCCTTTATTTTGTTGAATGCCTCTTTGCACTTGGTATCCCATTTTTATGCTACCCCTTTATGGAGTAGATGCGAATATGGGTTCTGCTTATCTGCCAGTTGTGCTACAAACCTTCTAATGGATTGGAGCCTTCCTTAGAGACCTCTCAGTTGTTTTAAATTCCTTGGTTCTTCCATCTCGAGGATTTCTTTGACTTTTGCAAGTTCCACCTCAATACCCCTCATGGAGACTAGGCATCCTAGTAATTTTCCTGATTGTACACCGAAGACACACTTCTTGGGATTTAGTCTGAATTTGTATTCCTCTAATATGTGAAAGATAGCACTTAGGGTTGCTATATGATCTTTTCTCTTTCTTGACTTAGCTAGGATGTCATCAACATAGTCTTCGACTGTTTTATGAATCATGTCATGGAAGATTAATGTCATGGCCCTTTGATATGTTGCTCCTATGTTTTTTACGCCGAATGGCATCATGTTCCAGCATTAGGTCCCCCACGGAAAAGTAAAAGCTATCTTATGTTGGTCTTCTTTTGCTATCATAATCTGGTTGTATCCTGAAAATCCATCCATTAGTGATAACATCTCATGCCCTATTGTCATGTCCACTATCATATTGATGTTAGGAAGTGGAAAGTCATCCTTGGGACATGCTTTGTTCAAATCTCTTAAGTCTGTGCAGATTCTAATGGATCCTTCAAGTTTGGAAATGGGTACCAAATCGGACACCCATTCTGGGCAATCAATTGGTCGGATAAATCCTACATCTATCAACTTTTTGAGCTCGATTTTAACCAACAAGGCAATTTGAAGATGCATTTTTTGAATCTTTTTTTCAACTGGTTTTGCTTCTAGATACACTGCTAAATGATGAACCACAGTTTCTGGATCAAGCCCTGGCATGTCAACATAACTCCATGCAAAATTTATTTGTCTTTCCTTTAAGAATTCTACTAGGAGTTCTTGTTCTTATGTTAATAGTGATTCTGCATAGAATGTGATATGTGGGGTCTCCTCTATTTCTATGTTGACTGGTTTGCACTTTTCAGCCAAGACTATTGATTTCTCTTGATGAATAGCCCTTGGGGGAAGATTGAATCCTTCATCCTCAGGTGCCTTAGAAAGGTTTTCACTATAGGATATGTCCTTTATTTTTACTATTTTCTTATCAGAGAGTGCTAGAGTGTGGTTTTCACTCAAGAACTTGGATATGATTCTTATTTTCTCAATTTTGCGACTGAAGGATTCAATTGTTTCTCTGTAATAGGCCTCTTTGTCTAATTCCATTATGAATCCTACCTTATGATCCCCATCTGGAATGTTATCCCTTAATCCCATGAATTCTAAGAGGGCTTCATCATTTTTTAATGTATCGAGAATTGGTCATCCTCGTTGGTCATAGTCAATAAGTTGAGGGTATACTAAATGGATTTCATGATTTTGATGATTAGATTTGAAGGAGAGGGTACTAATCATACACAGAGTGGTATCTTTGAATAACCTAGGGAGATTGGACATGGTATCTTCATCATCGCTACTAATATAGGGATCAGTTATGAAGTTGTGTGTGTTGCTATTTGTGACTATTGGTGAGTGTACTTGTACTAGCACTAGTGGAGGAGAAACATTAGCGGCTCTAATAGGAGGACTTCAGCCACGTATGGTTATTCATGGAGGGGTACATCCAAGACCAAGATTTGTTATGGGTTGCATCTCTGGCATGATAGGTATCCTGAGCACATTGTCGTTTTGTCCTAGTCGTTGGTTTCTTTTATAGCCCATTGCAAGCATCATTTGTAGGCCCCTGCTACTTTCATTCATTGGTAAATTAGGTGTCAGTATTTCATCTCGATACAACACGTGAGATAAATCTACTTCAATAACCTCTTGGCCGAGGTCTCCCCAACTTGTGAATCGGGGATAATTTTCAGGATGGGTTTGAGATGTGGAAGCTTTATTTTTTTGTGGGCGTCCTTGTGATCTAGGAGATTGTGGTAATTCTCCTATCAAAAAAGCATTCCTAGGAAGCCTATAGCTTCCACAACCATCTTCCTAGATAATGAGCTTAATGTCAGAGATAGTGGGAATGGCGGGGATGGCAGCTGTCCCTGTCGTAGAAGTGGATGCCATAATGGTGGGATTGATGTATGGTGTGGATGGGCCCTCATCATTCTTTGGAACTTGGGGGATTTTGTAGTACTTGGCCTCAAGATTTTTACAATATGAAAACAGTTTGGGATCTCCACGGACGGTAACCTCTACTCCATTATGTGTGAATTTCACACATTGGTGGAAGGTTGATGCTACAGCTTTCATCACATGGATCCATGGGCATCCCAAGAGGATGTTATATGGAAAATCAAGGTCCAAAACCCGATAGGTAGTTTCCACGAGCATTGGCCCTACTTGAATAGGGAGTTTGATTATGCCCTGAGACACTCTTTCTTGGTCGTCGTATGCTCTTATTGTGATGCCTTTACCTTTGTCAATGGAATCCTTTGCTATCTTCAACTTCTTAATGAGGCTAAGAGAACAAATGTTCAAACCTGCACCTCCATCCACCAAGACCCTTTTGATTTTTCTCTTGTTCACAATGGCTTCTAGGTGAAGTGCACGGTTATGAGATGGTTGGGCGGGGAAATCCTGGTCATCGAACGTAAGATGATTGGGAATAATGATATTTCTAACCATAGCTTGGAATTGGTCCGCATCAAGATCTGTGGGGACAATGGATGAGGCTAATGCTTGCTCATGGATCTTCTTATGTGTTGATGAGATTTTTAACAACTCCATAATGGAGATGTGTGTTGATGTTCTCTTGAGTTGATCTACTACACTGTAACCGTTAGGAGTAGATCTAGATGAAGGAGCTTTGGTTGGTTGGGATGAGCCTACAATCGTGACTTTGCTGCCTCTTGTGGTGACTCCAAAATCTTTGGCATGGGAACCCTTGATGGTGATGACCATGCAGTCTTCATTTAGGGAGGTGACAATTGTTTTGTATACATGATTTACACTACCTTTTAATTTATCTTTGTTGTTGCTATTCCACTTGTTGCCATGATTTGGCATTGGATTCATGTAGATTTTAAGGTCTTGATTGCCTGTAGGTTGTTCCACATTGATGATTCTTTTGTCAATGAGATCTTGAATGATAATTTTAAGTCTCATACAATTGTTTGTGGTGTGACCTTTGATCTTATGAAATTCGCATAGATGATTTTCGTTGTACTAAGGGGGTTTGACATCAGGTTCTTGGTAATTTTTGAATGTAGGTGCTTGGATGAGTTTTTCATCGATGAGCTTTTTCATGATGTCTTAGAGTGGTTCCCCCAAAGTAGTGTATTTTCATTTTGGAATACTCTTCTATTGGGGTGGTCCTCTTTGATCATTGAGATTATTGATATTAGGATTGTTATTGGGTTGATATGTTGTGTGATGGGTGTTTTGGCATTGATTTTGGATTTGCGGGTTGGGTGTGTTTTGGTGTGGACCACTAATGACCACCTTGGCATCTACGACACCATCATTAGTAATGTTCTTGTTCCTTACCCATGTACAAGGTTTATCATTATAATTGGATGATGGGTGGTTGTTTTGTTGCTCATGATATGATGTTGATTCCACAGGTTGAGTCACAGGGGCTCTTTTGATGCTAAGCACTTTGGGAATCAATTGATCATATGTGGTGATTCCCTGAACCTTGAGATGAAATGACAAGTGGTTTTCAAGGTTGGTTATGATTGTGCAGACTTTTTGTTCTTCTGGCATGGTCCACTTGCTCTGATTGGCCTTGGATCACCATCATTGAAGGAATGAAGCAAAAGATTCATTCTTTCCTTATTTTAGAGTGTATAATTCTTCAAGACTGACATCCATTGTAATGTTACATGCATAGTTTTTAATGAATGCATCCCTAATTTCCTGGAATGTTCTAATGCCTAAAGGTAAGAGAGACAACCATTCTATAGCGGTACTTGCCAAGCTCCTAGGGAATAGCTACATTAGATACGTGTCATCATATGCGACCTCCATACAATGAACCTGGAATTCCCTGATGTGGTCTTCAGGGTTTCGCATCACTTGGTATTTGTCAAATTTAGGGATTTCAAATCCCTTAGGGAATGGTTTCATTTCTAAGCTCCTATCAAATGGATAGGGACACAAGTTGCTTGGTGTTTTGGTAATTCACCCTGATTGAAGGTCGAGCACCTGTTGCGAGAGCAACCTGAGTTGTGTCATTACATCATTCTGCATATCAGGGGGTGGGATGCAAGTGTTTTGGGGTGTTGGTTGGATGGATGGGTTGTTTGGTGCATTTTTTGATGGTATCGATATGTTTTGGCGGGTGAAGTAGGCTTCTACTTGCTTTTGTATGAACAATGCTTGTTGTTCATCTTGTTGTTGTTGTGCTAGGATTTGAGCTTGTTGTTGTGCTTTTTGCTATTCCAACAATGCTTGTTGTTGTGCTTGTTGTTGTTCCCACAAAACTTGTTGTTGGGCTGCATGTTCTGCTTCTTCTTGTTCTTGATATTGCTTTAATTCTTGTTGGTATGTTTGCAATTGTGCTACTTATGCGAGAAGTTGTGCTTGTTCTTGTGCTTGTTGTGCTTGATAGTGAGCTTGTGCTTGAGCTTCAGCTTGCGCTTGCACTTGTGCTGCTTGTTTTTGTAATAAGAGTTATGCTTAAGAAACTTTTTGTCCTTGCAATGCTTTAGCAGCTTGTTTTTGGTGTTGTTGTAACAATGCTTGTTCTTGTTGTGCTTGTTGTGTTTGTTGCGCTTGTAAAGCGGCTTGTGTAGCTTGGGTGATTTGTGCAACTTTAGCGGCTTGCTGAGCAACTATGTGTACGGCTTTTTGTTTTTGAACTTGTTGGTATCCTCTTTGGAAGGCAGCTTGCAATGCTGCATCATATTGGTTTGATGTGGTGAATGTTGGTGGTGGTGGGGGTGGTGGTGGATTTGGAATAGCATTCGTGGTGGTGGTGAATGGTGATGTTGTGTTGGTTATTTGATTAGTGGATGGTGATTTTGGTGTAGTAAGTGGCATCATTGATGTGATTGGCCCTTGGGAGACCATGGTTTGTAATGATGTGGGGTTTTTTGATGATGTTACCATTGCTTGCGTATTTGTCATTTGTTGTGATATTAACGACAAATTTTGGGCATTTGGTGTAATGCTTTGATTGATGGTTGGGATATTGTTTTGATTGATGTTTGGTAGAGGGGGAATCCCTAAACCAAGGAGTGGTATGGATGATAATGGTAGTGGTGGGATCGGTGGAAATGTAAGGGGTGTTAGTTGTTGGGTGGTGTCGAATATGCCCCCTGGTCTGAACATATCTCCCTCTTCTTGTGAATTTGTGAGAAGAGGTGTTTGTGGTGCTCCATGAAAAGATGTTGATGATGGGTCGTAATGTAAGGTGATAAGATCATTTTTCTGCAATGGATTTTGGGAGATGTTTTGTTCCAATGTGGTGTTTGCATCCAAGTTTTGGTTATTAACAAGGGGATGTGATTAGAGAGCATTGAGAAATGTGTTTCCCTTGTTAATGTTGGGTTGAGTTGGAGCAAATGATGTCATGAGTTGTGGGATGTTTTGGGTGATGTTTTGAGATGGGGGTGTAGATGAAATGGGAATGGTGGATGAGATTGGAGGAAACGATGTATCCACTATAGTACTCACATCAAAATTTGAAGGCAACTTGGCCCCTTGTTTTGCTAGTTCAAGCATGTACAATGAAGGGTTAAGTCTCATCATGATGTTGATGATTCTATGATTGTCTGGATTTTGGAGCATTTCTGTCATTTCCTTGCGAGACATTCCAAAGGTAAGGTCCTCTCCTTGATTTTCTTCTTGTGCATTTTGGGATGATGAGAGGATCAATGGATTGCTTGATTCAGTTGGATTCATTTCTGTGTTTGTTTGGATAAGATCACTTGAAGCGGGTGTTTCTTTGTTGGCTTCCATATTCTTCTTGTATTGAGATCTCGTTTGAACCATAAAACAAGGATCAACCTTCGAGAATATATTAGATGAATCTCTTGATTCCTTGGACCGATTGTTATTTTATGTCCCAAAGTATAAAGTCTTAGGATGCTTTTGAGGATCAAAGGTGATGATAATAATGTTTTAGGGATGGATGATATGGATGTTTCGGCTTTTGATAAATTTTGAATGAGACACTAGGCTTTTAGGACTTTGGATTCTTGATTTTGAGATTTTGAGATTTTGTCCTTGATTTTTGATTCGGTTTTTTATTTGGATTTTGGACAAAATGACCCTAAGATGTTGGATGATGATCTAAGGGATAGCTTTGTCTAAAGGATGATAATTTGAATATCTTTGAGGAGAAGGATGCATCTACCCACACCTATTCAAACAAGATGATTGTTTCACTAAGCATATGAAGAAGGATTCATCTACATACACTAAGCTAGACAAGATGATTTTGATAACTTTGACTAAGTATATGTAAAAGGATGCATCTAAACATACCTAGCCAAAGATGTTTTTACTAATGTTTTCAAGGATTTTGTCTCAAGGATATTGATGATTTTGATTTTGCCATAAAACCTAGTATCAAGGATGATTTCAATATTTTTCCAAAAGGTGATGATGAGATGGAAATTGTTTTAATGTTTTGGAGGATGGATGAAAAATAGATTTTGATATGTTTTGATCCTAGGAAGAACCCAAAAAGGTACACTTTGTTTGTTTAGACCTAGGTATTGAAGAGCATGCAAATGCTTCCTAAGGACCTTTGTAATCAAGACATGATTTTATTTGAACATTCATTTTTGGATTTCCAATCAATGATTTTGGGTGTGTGAGTTCTCAACACATATGAAAGTTCAATTTGCTTAGCTTTTCTTAATGTCTTTATTTTTCCAAAAACACTTTCTTGATTAGGTTTTCAAACTAAGATGTCCAATCTCTTAATTTCTTCAAACCCCACAAGATATGTTATGTGGGAGCTTAATGAACTTAAGGCAAAGGTTTCCTATTGTTTACTTAAGAAGACAAATTGAGATATAATCCAATGTTCAGAAACCTCTAAGGATGTGAATCCCAAGGGAAAGCATTAACATATAGATTGAGTCAATTTTATTTTTCTTTCAAAAGGGTTTGAAATTTGGACGATGTTAAGTGTTTGTCTCCATGGTGTTTTCGATCGAGCAATGTATTTTGTAACCCAATAATAAGTACAATCCTATGGATGTGTAAAGCAATATTTGTTGGATTCCTACTTGGACAAGTCCAGCTACGCTTATCTCTAGCGAATGGTTAGATGCTTGACCCCACTAGCTCCCCTCCACGACACTCACTTATATGGGGCAGCCAAGCATCAACACCCATGAAACTCCCATGGCATGTTTTCCATTTCTACTAGAAGACTGTAAAAGTGTGGGGTAGCTTCAGAATGACTGTTCTTACACCAACAAATAGTTTAAGGATTTTGGGAAATTCTAACACATGGGTTTTATTAAGGACTTTTCCATTTGTAGGAGTTGACCCATAAGGCAAGAGTCCCCTTTTAGATCCATCTTGTCAGAATCAACCACGTGATATTGGTGTTTACTCCAATATCCACATTTATATACCAGTTGGAAAATACTCTCTGCTTTAGAGTGCTATCGGTTGAGTCGTTCCCTTGGGTGATTACTTTTTCCCACAAGGAAGGCCCTCTAGGATAAACAAAAGCAAGCAAAGGCAAAATCCATAAGTCGATCAATCTTTGATGGCACAAAGAAAGAGAATATATGCGAAAATGCCCCTACTCACACTGCACAAGATTTTGTTCATTTTTAAGCTCACATTGAAGTGTGGAGGTGATTGCTTTGTCTTAACCCAAAGTCATGGAAAAGGCCTTTTGATTCTCAAGATCACTATAAAGCATGAGAGAAGCACATACGTCCTTTTCCAATACTTTTATTCTAAGTAAGCCCTCACAAAAAACACAACTACACTTATTCTTTTTAAATCCCCAAAGCAATATGTGAATTCATTTTAGAGCACCAAATGAAGTGTGATAAATTGCCATGTTCAATTTGTTAAATCCCAAAACAAAATCTAGTAAATTATTGATCCTAAGGTTCTTTTTAGTCCCTTTGCAAGGAATAAACAAAAATAATTATTTTTAAACCCAAATAAATGCTAGTGCTCTGAGAAAAGAAGAAGATGAAAAATTCCTGAGGAAGTGTTAAACAAACACTTAAGTGTTTAAAAACACTTTGATTAAACAAGATATCATCACCATGCTTCTCTTTCCTTTGCTTTTTGTTTTCCAACCTACAAAGGAGAAAAGATAGTTAAATTCGAGAAAAACACAGAAATTAAAAGAAAAAAATAGAGGAATAAGTAATCATAAATTAAAACACATGTTAAAAATTAGATTCTCCCTTTTTGTTGTTTTCTAGCATCGCAATTCGTAAAGGTGTTGCTATTTTTTCTTTCCAGCAGTGCACTTTTAGCAACGCTTTACCAGTCAACAATGCTCTATGTCAGGACAGGGAGCATGATTGTGTCGTAGTTTTTGATCAGTTTTGGAGTTTGTGATAGCGTTGTTGTTTGAAAATTTTTGAAATTTCTCCAGCTCTTTAAGTCCAGCAGTGGAGTTCAGAATTTGAAATTTTGGTGGGATGAGTCCAACGGTGCAAAAAGAGTGATGTTGATGAGCCTGCGGTGCTAAAACAATGACGTTGACGAGCTCGCGGTGCGAAAACAGCAACGCTGGAGAGCTCGCATTAGAATTTCCTATGTGTCAAGAAAATAGAGAAATTTCAAGGAAAAGTCAGAAATAATGATGTCAAGCCCTCCTTCTAGCGCCAAATGTGCGAACCCCGGCCTAGGTACCTACAAAACAACATGATTAAACAAGTCAAACAAGAAAATGCAAGCCTAAACATGAATTGCCTATGAAATCCATTTACAACTCAAACTAGGAATGAAAATGTTGAAAAACACAATGAAATTACAAAAACAACAAGATTGAATCCTACTTAAGCAAGCGAAATCTTAATCCCATGGGGGAATTGGTGCCAATTTGATGTGAAAATTGGCCCTTTCCCAATCCCTAAGATGCAAGTTGATGAATGTTGATCCACTTTGAGGATGAATGTGAGAGCTCCAAGCTAAAATCTGCAATAATCTAGCTAAGAACTCAAGATTTGTGAATGAGGATGGATAAGCATTTGAACATGGTAACTTTGCAATGTTGGTGGATGGTCAAATGAAGAGAGAAGCCCCTCATTTATGGATGAGATTAAAGGATGAATGTCCAAATTTGGGCAATGTGGGACTAACATTCATCCAATGATATGGTGCCACTTGTCAAACCATGAATGGATGGAGTATGTGCAAGATTTCAGGAATGTGCCAATCAATGCACAAATTTGAAATTCAAATTTGTTGAAAATGACTTGTGAGGGGGAAGGAAATATAATAAATGTCACTTGGCTCAAGGCAAAGGATATGTATTATAAAATTATTGCCTTATTGATTGTGCATGTTGACTTGGTATTTTTAATTCAAATTGAAAGAATATTCCAAAAGATGCCATGTGAGGGAAAATAGAGATTTAATAAATGAATTAAATCTATTTTCATGTGCAACTTGCATTTTCTGGAGGATGTGACATGAGATTAGATTAATTAATCAAGGGTTAATTAATTCAACAAGAGATTTGATGATGTGACTTATTTGATTTAGATATATGGATTTATTTAAATCAAATAAGAGAGGAGTATGATAAAAGGCTAATTAAATAAGGATTTGATTTATTTAATTAGAGGAGATGGTGTTAAATTAAATCAAATAAGGTTTTAACTTATTTAATTTAATAGATAGACTTTAGGGATTTAATTAAATAAACTGATTATTTAATTAAATATGGATAATTAGATCAGGTGGGTTGATTTAATTAACAATAGAAAGTGACTTAATCAGATAAAGTGATTTATTTAATTAAGAGATGAATATTAATGAATTTAATTAGATAGGGGGATTTGATTAAGTGGTTAGACCGAGGGATGATTTGGGAAGAGATGATGTTAGTAAGTCAGGATCGGATGCATGATGTCAATCAGTATATTTTCAATGTCCACAAAAATTATCAGAATTGAATGATTTAATGTAATAGTAATAGAAGTAATGGCTGAGATAATTCCATAGCTTGGGCCTTTCTTCTTCCTTATTCTTCTAGCATGTAAATCACTAAGCTGGAACACCACAAGTTGTTGCCTCTTAAGTTGAGTCTATGGGATTCCTCACATAATATTACCAATTGTTCCCTTTTAATTTTCTGCTTTATACTTAGAGAATGTCCCTTGAATATGGTCACTTCAAATATGAAACAACTTAGGTATTTCACTTTTAGCCATTTTTTATGTGCATAAACCAAATTCAACCTTGTGTAAACTGTTAGTGACCTTGATGTACTTGTGAGTTTCTTAAGATAAGTCCAGATTAAGGTAATGGCTAGGATAATGCCATAGCTTGGGCCTTTTTTCCTCCTTATTCTTCCACCATGCAAATCATAAAGCTAAAATGCCACAAGTTGATGCCTCTTATGTTGATTCTATAGGATTCCTCACATACTATTACCAATTTTTCCCTTTTAATTTTTTTCCTTAAACTATAGAGAATACCCCTTTAATATCATTACAAATGTGAAAATACTTAGGTATTTTGGCCATTTTTGATGTGCATAAACCAAAGTGAGCCTTGTGTAAACTATTAATGACCTTGATGTATTTGTGTGTTTCTGAAGACAAGTTCAGATAAAAAATTTAATAGCTTGTAATGAATTACAATAAATTATTTATTTCATATATTGTGGACCGATGAATGTTGTGCTTGGTTCTTTCAATAATAATGATTGAACCCATCAATTAACTCAAGGTTTATCTTATTCATTATTCTTTGTTCCTTTTGCATCTTCTTTGATTAACATGTATTCATGTTTCTTGTTTTTTATCATTCTTCTATCCTTCCCATCGGGTTAGGAGGATAATCCATCCCTTCCCTCTCCTTTCCTCTTACTACTTTTATTCTTTAGGAATCATCATGCATATTTTGCATATGGCACACCTATTTGGAATTCTACATTGCTAATTAATTATTATCTGCATAAGAGTTGCTATTAGATTCTCTAAAAGTTGGACAATGTTATGATGTTAAGTTATAAACAAATGGCTGGTACACAACTTAGATACTTTAATAGAAATTGGCCTTTTAAAGTGTGATTTTCTTGGTAAACTGCTCAGTCATTCCCTTTCTTATGACAAGTGCTAGTAGTTGTAGTACATAATCACTACAAATGGATATATTATGAGTCAATAAAGAGAGATAATTTCATTGATATATTAATTGAAAGGTGAGAAAATATTATATGTTATCAAGCACTGAATTTTCTTTCATAGTTTTGTCATTATAAAATTAATGTAAAATCAATGTATGTTGTTGATGTCTCTAGTATAGATTTGCAGGTTTAACATTTTACTTTTTAGCATCAATGTTTTAGTATCACACACATCATTTAGAAGTGTTGAATGTTATTTTTTAGTCTTCCTTTTGGGGGGTGATGTCTGGTATATGTTCTTGGTAGCTAATTCGGGCACTAGTTTTGAATGGAAAGTCTAGCATGTCCCATAAATAGGAGGAAATTGATGATGGTGATAATGTGGAGTTGGAGAAAAGAAATGTTCTTATAATGGGTCCAACTGGTTGTGGTATTTACCTCTGCTATTTTTTCCCATTGTCGATTTTGACAGCCATCAAAAATAGAGTATATTAAATATAGGTGTTTTTCTAGAAAACTAGTTAGATATGTGGTACCTTTACTATTTTCATTACATGTTAGTTTGACTGCTCATCTGTTACAATTGAATTATGTCAGGATATAGGTAAGACATTGCTTGCAAAAACTTTTTCCAAATTTGTAAATGTGCCCTTTGTGATTGTTGATGCAACAACCTTGACACAGGTATCATACTATTGGTTGTTGCTTTGGACTTTATTTGTAAATGTGCCCTTTGTGATTGCTGATGTAACAACCTTGACACAGGTATCATACTATTGGTTGTTGCTATGGACTTTATTCATTCTTTGGATATTCCTCAATGAACAGTTTTTTGTATTTTAATATAGCTAGCATTTTTTACTTCAAATGTCATAACACATATATTGTAATGCCTTAAAATGATGACATTCTTGTGTATTGTAAAATGCTATCTTCCAACCAGCAACCATCTTTTCACTCATTCTTGTAGCATTGATGTATTTTGGAACAAATATAGGAAGCAATAGTTTTGTTGGAAGCTTCAAGAAACATGCTCCGAGAGATTGAACTGCAAACTTTAGACTTCTTTTTGGATTGGATGCTAATGCTCAGAGCTACTATTCTATGTTGTGGGACTTGTAACAATAGTAACATTTAAGTGGGGGTGAGAGGGGGTAGTTGGATGGTGGCAACTGGGAGAGGGGTTCAGGTGTGGTTGAGGAGTGGGGTGTGTACTGCAACTAGGGTGGAACCCTAATGGATGGATTGAAACTCTAAACCTTGTTATTGAACCAAGCCTAGCTGGCACAAGAGGCAAATTTTTATTTAGTAGCATGCACCATTACTAACCAAACACCTATTGGGGTGAACATTTAAATTGTTCATTTAAGGGAATGGTTCATATTTTTGAAAAAAGTGAAGCAACGTTAAAGTAGCAAAATTGAAGCACTAATGTCCTCTTCCAGGTGTCTATTGTATTCCATCTAATCACAGTAACATCAAAATCCTTATAAGGTCACAAATTTAAAGCACATATTATACATGCTTAAATATTAGTGTAAGCAACACTGGTGTCTAGTGGTATTTTTTATTAAATATGTTTGTTCTATTCCTTTTAATGAGTTAATATAACTTTTATGGAAATTTTCTAAGTTATTTTATGTCGTATTCATTCTGTTAGATCAGTTTGGCAGTGAATATGATTAAACTCATTGTACTTTTCCTTTTTGATTAGCAAACAAAATTGCACTAGAGTTTTGATATTTTTGTATCCATAATAGTGAATCTAAGTGCTTCTGGCTTAAATTGTGTGTATTTTTTTAAGGTCAACACACAGTTTAAACCAAAATCACTCATATTCAAATAGAATTAGAGACAAATGAATACTTAAATAAGCTATAAAAGGTACAAATAAAGGTATTTTTTTAGGTTAGCACAAAGTGAGACACACTTTGATCTACAAGGCTTTCCTTGTGGAAGTCCACAAGGGAATTGTTTTTCACACTTTAGATATTGTTTGAAAAGTTGTGCAACCCTAACATCCACTAGTTTCAAACTTATGACCTCCTGTATGGGAAAAAGGAAGAAATTTGGTGTAGTTGAAGCTAAAACCAATGCAATATAAACACAGAGATTGACTTGATTATAATCATAATGTATTGTCTTATGGACAAGTAAAATGAATGGTAATAAAATGAACACTTATATAAACTATGTTACAAAATTTTGGAGCTAAATTCAGCGATTTTCTTTGTAAAATGATGAAAAAATATCTTTAGAAATTTTAAGGTGAATAAATGTCAGTGCATTTGGTCAGGGAGGCCCAATCTTGTCTTGTTAAATTTGGAAAATCATTATTGCTAGGAACTTAATTATCAGGATGGTCTAGAGTTGGTTCTGATGTATATATTAATTTTAATTTTCAGTTCTTTTTTGTGGATTATGTCTAGGATTTTCCTTCCATTCTTGTTTTGGTTGTCTAATTACATTCCTATGAATGCAGGCAGGGTATGTAGGAGAAGATGTGGAGTCTATTTTGTATAATCTTCTCATGGTATGATTCATTTCCAATAAAATTCCTTTCCCCATGGTGATCTCATTCCTTGTTAGTATCTCTTCTCCACACTTTTATTTCGTAGTTTGGTTACTAAATTAATGAAATTTTGTCTCTTGTTTGGAAAACTTGAATTGGATAGAACATCTGGGAAGAGACTGAATTGTTGTAAAAAGCACCTGTGAATCTTACAAATGAGTGAAGAAATTTGACTGATTAATGATATGCTTTGTGATGTGGCATCATTATGTTGATTTCCACCCTATCTAACCATTCAATAATAAACAAGCTAATAATAAAATCCCTCATAACATCTTGATCATGCTATACAAGCCAAAAAAATTCACACAGAGATCTAAAAGTAGGATTGACTTTAATTTCAAGAGGGGAAATATATCATGTAGTAAATGAGATATGCCCCATTTATTACAAGAGTCACTAATTCTTGAGACAACTGATAGCTGATCAATCCCCTTGTTAGTAAAGTGGTCTACCACTTGATTCACTTCCTTAAAATTTTTTTTGAATGAAATGTTGTTAAAATTCCAAGCAATCAAAAGGGTCTCTTTATTGATAACATGCAATTTCTAATTCATCATTGATTGGTTGACCATCCATCAAATGGTCAATAAAGAGTCACCTTCTACCTCTATATTTTTACAAGAGAGGCAACCATCATGAGACCTTCCAAAAGGTCCAAGCCTTCCTCTTCATTGTTCATTTTGGAGCCCAAGAAAAAACAACCCCTTGAATAAAAAGACTCAAGAGTGATCTAATAATCACTCCAACTCCTTCTTGGCAAGAGTTTCCCCTTGAAGCTCCATCAAATTTGAGTTCATGAAAATCATAATTAGGTGGAATACAATTAGTTTCTTTTTGCTTGATAATATTCTTGCTTGCCCCATTAACATGGGTATATTTATAATGTTGAATGCAATATTATTATATAATTACAATATAATGCATCCTAGTTTCTACTCCACTTCTTTCAGTTACTCACCATATCTTGTACCTCTTCAATGAACCAACCCAAAATGTTCAAAAGCCATAAAAATTTACACGACACCACTAAAACTAGTAGCTTGAATCATGAGAGGATTGTAAGAGAATAAGGTTGAGAAAAGAGAACATGGTATAATTAACAATATCATCCCAGCTAAGTTGGGTCCAAAAGAAAATAGCTACCATAGTTTTCTTTGGACATAACCTAGATCCTATTACTATAAATGAGATTAAAAGGAAATTTAAAGCCTTATGGACTTTTTTCTAACCAATACCATAAAGTATAAAGGAAGGGAGAAAACATAGGAGACAATGGTGGCAGAGAACACATACTCAAAGATTTATGAGAATTGCATTGAAAAAGATAAAAAAAATAGATCCACTTGCCCCCACCTAATGAATATATAGCTTTAGATCACTAGATTTGAGATCAAAATATCTATGAGAGGATTCCTTATTTTCTAGCCACCTTTCTCGCTACCCTTTTCACTTGCACAAATATTTTAATACCAATAAAAAATTGGATTACCTACATGATTCTTTCATTCATGTGCTACAGGTCCTTTGGCATTATGAAGTAATTGGTGAAAATCACATATTTGCTTTAGTAAGTTCTTTACTTTCATATGTAGTCCTTGTAACTGCATTTTGTTGGTAAAAAAACATTAGACTCGGTATTCCTTGGTACTTTCTTGATAGACTATTGCAATGTATACTGCATATTGATTGTACTGGATTCTTGCAATGTTTACCAGATATACTGCATATTGATTGTACTGGATTGTAAATGCTTAACTTTCGCATGTTTAGGTCAATGTAGTAGACAACAATATAAAGGTGATGGATGAACAACAACTACCGGGTATTTTGATTTCAAAAAACACATAGTTTTGTCTGTGTTATATGTAAAATCCTCATTGGTTTTTGTAAATGTCTCTTTGTAACTCTTAAAATTTACTCTACTATAATTGCCTTGTTTGTGGAATAGATTTATGACATTCTCTTCGAGTTGGAAAAGACTATTAATATTGGTGTCTGAGTTGGTAGATTTTACGGTGTGCCATTTTTCTAATTGTGCATTTAGTTAATTATATAAAATGGATTTGAATTTTTTTTATTTTTTTTCAATGGTTGGGGAGAATAATTGAGGGATTGTATTACATTTCATCATATTCAATGCTTTTGTTTCTCCATTTCTAGTTCTATTTTAACAATGCATTTATGTTAAGGCTTGCATCAAAGGAATAAAACTGAAGCTCAACAGCTATTACAAGCCCAATTTGCTGCTAACTCACACCTCTACACTTTACCGGTCATTACCAACTCTCTTTTGTGTAGTTACATTTATTTATATTTATACTATTCATATTTGGTTCTATTGGCTTTGCTTGTTTTCTAGAGACACACTGTTCCTAGGATCACCAAACATACACAAAAATAGATCCATAAGATAGGCCTACCAATTGAGGAAAAAACCCTCCCAACAAAGAAATAGTTAGTTGAAGAAATGAGTGATTAGGAGAAAAAAACTTACCTCCACAGACACAGAGAAACTAAGGCAGGGACTAGATTCCCTAGCTGTCAATTCCACTGCTAAAGCTGTGGAAGGAGCCCACTTGGGGGGCAAACAATATCATCACGATTTTCCCTTTTGAAGCCATGTCGTAATCTTTGAACGGTGGTAAGGTGAACACATTAGTAAACCTTGAGTGAACCATTCAAGTGGGTAGCCATAAGGTGCTTTAGGACAACACAAATCTAGAAAAAATGATTGCAGTTCAAGCGAATGATGATATATTACCAATACTTATTGGTTAGCAACTTAGCACACAAATTTACCCTATTCTAGTAGGCTCTTGCAACCCAGACCAAGCAAAAGAAATCCTTACCACTAAATTCAAAGTTCCTAACCCACCTACGAAGCTCACCTTCAGAAACCTTTACATATAAGTTTTGCAAAAATTCTATCCAAATGCAGGATTTATTAGGTACCCTTCTCAAATATGTCATGCCATCAGACCTCAAGATACGTTTAACTAAATTAAGGGATCTAGAAGCCAAACAATCAAAAATTTCCTTCAAGCTCCAGTCCAAAACAACCCTGCAAAGAAATGGGTACTAAGGTTTTGAACCCTTCTTCCCATGAACCATAGCAGTTGAGCTCAAAAGAAAACAATACAAAAGGCCATAGGACCACAAGCAACCACAATAGGAGAATGGAGGATGGGGTAGTAAAGCATAGAACACTGAGCATCACTTTCAGACATGCAAGCTAGCAGCCAAGAGGGAGGTAAGGGTTGGCTATAAAGGAGAATCCCATGTACCAACTCACTTCCACAGTCAATTCCTTTTCCATGTTATAAAAGTTGTACAAGAAATTGTCCACTTTATAAGAACTGATGAGACATTAAAATAAACAAATTACAATAGCTATATTTAACATTTGTTGTGTAAGATCTAAGGCATCACGAGTGTAAATGCATTCCTGAGCTTAGCAAACTAAGCTAGGATGAATGTAAGTTTGAAAGTATAGCCTGTTTAGTAGTTTTAAAATACTAGTTCCAAATTTAGTTCCTAGTTTGTTGCAAGTTTATGTAGGATTAGAATGTTTATATTTTTTGTTGTATAAGGGTTCCAGTAAAAAATTATATGCTTTGGAGTTGGCTTGTTGCAGTTCTTTTTGATTATTGGTTTGCATGTTTGAGAAAAGAGAGAGAGAGAGAGAGAATTATATGTTTTATAATTGTACAACTAGATTGTTGTAGTTCTTTTTGATTATTGGTTTGCATGTTTTAGAAAAAATCTTGAATATTTGTTTCTATTTGTGCCACAGAGAGAGAGAGAGAGAGAGCATCTGAAATTGATAATTTAAAATAGAGAAATGAACCTTTTGTAGATTGTTTAAAATAGAGAAATGAACCTCTTGCAAATTGTTATATTTAATTTCCTATGCATATGAAAATGGATCAATACAAATAATTCATTTGGTTCCAGGTTTTGAACAAAGTTTTTTCAATTGCAATACTGCAGACATTTGTGGCTAAATGTAAGGAAGACCATGTTGAACTATGTGATTCTTTTGAATTGGATGCATCTACATCAGCTGTTGATGATGAAACAAGTGAAGCAGCTATTGTTGTGAATACAATCCATTCAGAAAAAGATAATGGAGGAAATAATTTATCAAATGGAGGAGCTCAATCAAAAGTCATAGATGAAGAACGTGAAGTTTCAGATGAAACAACTAAACCAGTTTTAAAGAAATTACATGAGGAACCAAGGTCGCTTCACATTCTTGAGGTTAGTGTCAACATATATTTGAAATAACTCTCTAGTTTTAGCTTCCTATGTTGTTAGGAATTAACCATCATGAACTAATTTGGCCAGAGTTTTAGTTTTGAAAGTTAGTCATTACTTATGAGTATGTCCTTAGTTTCATGCTTTGTCTCAATGATAACATGGGAAACAACATTTAATAGCTTTAAATGAAATCCAGGGCACACAAACACTTATATGATATTGATTAGATATTACTATTAGTGTATGAAACCTTAAGAGGTATTTTACATTTTTGGATATGATCTTGTTTGTATGATAATTTTTATGGTTATGGGAATGGTGGGATGTATTCATAGTAGTAGCATCGATGCATTTTTCTTGTTGAAGGATACTTTATCAATTGTAAAATTATGGGCATGTTCTTTATTAGAAATTTGATAAGTACAAAGACAAAGACATTGGCTCAATAGTTCACACTTCTTTGGAACATCATATATCATTGTATGATATGCACAATAGTCCATCCTTGCATTGTTCCTTTGTCTCCCTAGGAGATTCAATAGCTCACACTTCTTCGGAACATCATATATCATTGTATGATATGCATAATAGTCCATCCTTGCATTGTTCCTCTATCTCCCTAGGAGAGTCATTAGCTAAGCCGAGTTTCTAATTTTGAAGTAATTGTTTTTCTTACTACTAGATTATTGGTGTTATTGTTCTTGTTTTTTTTAATATTCATCATATGGTGTAGGCTAATAAGTGGACCTGGGAGGAGCTAGACATCCTCCCAAAATTTTACTTGTTGTCTATTTTTTATTATTGGTGAAGATTAATAATAGTACTTAGATTAGCAAGTATAAATTTTAAAAATTTAAGCATATAAGTGTGCTCATTATAAGATCTTGGTTGTATTTTCATTTTAATAACCATATTTTAATTTTAATAAACATATTCTAAAACTCTCATTGAAATATTATTTTCAAGTTGCAGCTCTTCCAATTGGAGAGGTGAACATGCACTCTTTAATTTCATCTAACCATGACTAGTGAGATTTCTAGATAGGAAGTTTCCATCCTTCTCATTCTAATCCTTCCAATCTTCTCTCAAGGGTTGTCCAGTTGGAATGGGAGGGAAAGACTACTCTGAATCAGACAATATATGCAACACAAATAATATAACTACATTTACTATATATTTTCATGTCTTTTCTCCCTTCAATGTTTGTAGCATTTGTACTGTATCTTGGATTTGTCTTCCATGGCAACCAAGAGTGTAGTGAAGGATATATTTCTTGGATCTTTGTTTATGCAACTGTATGTTGTTTGTCTTCATGGCAACCAAGAGTGCACTGAAGGATGCATTTCTTGGATATTTGTTTATGCAGTTGTATGTTGTTTGTAATTCCTTTGGTTATGCAACTGTTTGTTGTTTGTATATTCTTTTTTTCATGCAATACAAAAAACACTTTCGAATATTTGTGATATTTGAGTTTTATATGCATAAATTTGTTTGTTGATTGTATATTTTTTTCATATTAATCCAATAGAAAAAAAAAAATTGAATATCTATGATAGTTAAAGTTTATATGCATGAATTTGTGAGAATTAATTAAGTTATATTTGATTTATAACTTGAATCATTGATTCACTCAAATAAATGACTAAACCATGACTAAATAAATGACTACTATGACTAAAATAAATGAATACAATAACCAGATATATGACTACCATGACTAAAATAATGACTAAATATATAACTAAATTAATGACTAAATATATGACTAAGTTAATGACCAAATATATGACTAAAGTAATGATCGAATATATGACTAAATTAATGACTAAATATATGACTAAACTAATGACTAAATAAATGACTACCATGACTAAATAAATGACTACCAAGACTAAATAAATGACCAGTTAACAACAATCAATGACTAAATTAATGACTAAATCAATGACTAAATCAATGACAAAATCTATGACCAAATCAATGACTAGATAAGTGACTAAAATATTTTAGTCATAAATTTGTTCATGTTATAAATGACCGACAATAAACTACTAATGGTTACGTGACCAAAATTAGTCATTTATATGCAATTTTTAGTAGTTTATTTAGTCATATATTATTGATTTTGTACTAGTGTTTGGTTTTTTAACCTCCATTTCCTCATGGAGCTGATCTTCTTGAATAAAAGGCATCTCCATGAAACTACCTGATCTTTTGTGCTTCTTGCAAGGTTCTCCTCATGAGGCCTTTCTAGCATATACCCTGGGATCGGGTTGTTCATTAGCCTCTTTTCTTTTCCTTGATCTGGTAACTGGAGGATATTTCAAAGTCTCTCCTAATGGAGCAACAACTGTCCCACCATGTGTTCCACTTGGCTCCTTTTTGAACCCCATGTATGTCAAAGTGACCCCTTGATGTTTTAACTTGGTGACTTGTCAATAAATCCATTCTTTTGTTCGAGCCTCGATGGGATTGGTTAGAATATTACGGTTATCAACCACTTGCTCATCGTAATCAATCAATGGCAGGGAAGGTTGGCAACTGCATTATACCAAGGATCCATGACCGTGCTTTCATTTTCTTCCACTTGGTCAGGTACTAGGAATAGATTGACCCTCTTTATGAAATATGTAGTCATCCACATACAATGCCTCATATGTACTTCATTGTCATCTTTGCAATTAGCCCAGAAATCTTCAACGCTATGTACATGGGCATATTCAGGTCCAAGTTCCTTCTTCATATGGCCATAGGCATCCATCCTTGGCTAGGCCATATGGAGTTTGAAATGGTATTCAACCAATTCCATTTCTTAATTATCAATGCACTGAGAGGTATGAAGCTCATATAGCCCTTGATCGAAGGAAAAGGTATAAGGAATCCCTACCCTATGTTTGTTGCTTAATAGGGTGTCCACATGTCATAGCTTTTGAGAGAGCTCTAATAATATGATCTGCTCATTGGGATACTACAATAGCTTGTAGGGTCTTTCTGAAAACCCTTCTGCATGAATATATGTGAACTTTGAATACTAGATAAACAAAAAGGAAAACTATTTCAGAAATGTGCTAGCATTGTGAGAGACTCACCTCTCAAAATCACCCTTGAGCAATCTGATGATATGACCTATGAAAGAGTTATTGAACCTGTAGTAATCCTTCTTGAATTTTCTAAATTGTAATTGAGGATATTTTTCATAAAATTTTAGCTCCCTACCAGGTTCCTAATCTGGAGCTCTAAACAAGCCTCTGTATTTCCTCCATTCATCCTATGAGTAGACCAAATAGGATGTCATGTAGAATTTGGAGGTTTACTTAACAGCCATAAACTGCTCATGGAAGCAATCACTGATTATCCCTACCTAGTAGAACTTGTCCTTCCCATAGAGAATCTCTTCCACAAAGTACAACATCCATTCTTGGAAATAAGCTGTAGTGGGAAGACCCATTACCCTACTTAACAATGTTACCAAATCATGGTAATATTGATTAAAATCACTTCAAAACAATTCTTGGGGAACCTTGGCAGCACTTCCCCTCTTCTCCTTGAGCTAGAATTGATTTATGAGCTTCTTACATTTGAGTGGGTCCTCCTCCAACATTTCCTTACCATTATCCCTAGTAGGTATTTCCATCCCTTTGAAGGTAGGGATATGAAAGGTCTTTGTTATTGCCTTGGTAGAAATGTCATCTAACACATTTCTATCTCTATCCACTATTGTTTAGGTCTCTGGTTGGTATGCCTCCCCACAAGCCATTACTAGCTCTAGGGTAATGAGGGAAGGAGGAAATCCTATAGCCTTAGCTATTCCACTACTTCTGTTCTTTCTTGCATTTTCAGTAGTGGGGCTAATTCAAACCCTTTTCTTGAATTCGTCGATCTCCACTTCTCCAATGTTCATGTCTATGATCTCTTTCCATGCTAAGGTGACCTTAGATTTTAGTGGTTCCCCTTGGAATTGATACTTCATCTGGTCCTTATCTTCTTTCCCATGGGGAGCCTTGCCTATTTTCTTTCCTTTTTCATTCTCCATGGCCATTCCAAAGGGTCCTACACTTGATTCCAAATATCCTATAATCAAAAGGGTAACAAACACATTCAAGCATAAAATACATGGAGCATTAGTCAAAATCTTGTAGAACAACATTAGATCAGGTATAACACCATCTAAGGATCTTATCATGCTTTCATATTATCATTAGTAACTCATTCACAGGAGTTAAGGCCATGCAGACCCAGGGGTATGGACTTCCTTGGGTTGATTGCTATTTTGGATGGAAAACAAGGCAAGTCAGCCCGCAAGGTTCCACTCGCCCTAGGACTTGGTCAAATTGTGGGGGCCACTAATGAGAATAGGCCATTTTGGCACATGGGTTGAAGTTATTTTGGTGATTGGAAGGAATTTGGGTCACTCTTTGGGAGATTAGAATCAAGAACGAGCTCCACCATTTAAGGTTAGCCATTTGAAATAGCTCTAGTGAGATAGAATTCTGAGGATGGAGTTCTGATGGGTGGAGCCCATGGGTCTGGGAGATGGCAATATAACTCTTGGAATCTTAGGAATTTGGGTCAAAGGAGGTAGAAGTCCATGAGGAGGTTGTCATTCAAAATGGTGGAATACATGCAAAAGTTTAATGGGGGAAACCCGAAGGATTGGGCTCGACCAAGGACTTGGCCTCCATTTTTTCTTTGTTTTGCTTAGGGGAAATTCATAGGAAAATAGAGGATCAGGCCTCGGTAGTGGAAGGATAGGGACAATTCTTCCTTTTGTAATAGCTGGGATGGGATGGAGTGTCGATGAAGGAGTTCTATGGGGGACAATCTTCTAAACATTAATTGCTTGGCACTTTGACATTTTCATTTGATGGTCATGGGGGAGTCGGGAGCTGGAGGGCAGAGGACAATTATTCAAAAGCCATATGAAAGGTTGTTGTCACCATGACAACCCATGGATAGAGGTCTTCCAACCAAGACTCGAAGGGTTTTAAGTGTTTTTCCATTTCAAGTTCAATGTCACACAGTGAATGGATAAGCGAGGCCCAAAAGATGGATAATCAGAATCAAAATTCTATTTGAAATGGCAACTCGCAATCAATTCCCTAGGGACAAAATCCCACGGGCGCGAACCCAAATAGCTAGGATGGAATCAACTTTGGTTTATGAGTTTTTTGCCAATTTTAGATAATGGGAGGGTGGAGTCACTCTGCGATGGCGGACCCAAAAGAGCATTTCGCTATATGTGAGTTTGTTGTGCTTTCAAATATTGGTGATGACAAAGAGAAGGCCCGAACCCATAAATTGTGAAGAATTTGGCTAAAGAATGACACTGAGAGGTTGAGGTTCCAAGGATGATGTATGGGAAATTTGGAGGGTTCCTCAACATTTCATTAAATGGGTTTTAGGCACCTTATTTTCCTCTTTTTAATGCACATGTTTTTCATACTTTTAATCCATTAGTTTTTCTCTTAATTAAACAAAAACTCCAATGATGTCCGAACAACACTTACCTCAAGAACCCGATCAAGGAGGTAGTCAAATCAGTTGATGGATGCAATGGATCAGCAATGGGATGCTTTGGGCTTGGAGGCAGCATGCAGAGATAGATCTCTAATTTTTCTAATTAATACGCTTTGATTAAAATGACATGTGAAAATGATAGTTGAGAGCTGGCCTATTTATAGAATTTAAGGCATTAAATGCCAAAAATTACTGCACGTACAATGGATTGAGAGTTGGTAAGCTTCAATTGGAAAATGGTTGCATAATCGTCAGGGTTCGACAACCGGTTGGACATTGACGGATGGCCATTTAACTGCTTGGTGATGATCAGACGACATCAAAGAGTGTAGTTTTTGATAGGTAGAACATTGTTGGCTGAAGGACACCAAAGAGCTTGGTAATAAACTGGTAGCACAAGGGAGATCGAGCCCTGTTAGGCAGAACTCTACCAAAGGAGGACCATTAGAAATGGCAAACAGGCAATAGAAGTCTGATAGAATCAACTCAAAAGGGCAGGCCCAATGGGACGGATGGACATTTAGACTTGTTGTGCATGTTTTGCACACATGCCCCGCTATGGGTAGGGACCCCCTTTTTTTGCTCCCAATGGGCTGCTTTGCTCCAGTCTCATTTTGTATGCCCCTTTTGTAGAGCAAAAATTGGTCATGTGCCTTCAAACAATCCAATTCCCTTGACCAAATTCACCTACCTGAGTTCCAATAAGTCTTTTTCCTTTGCAGAACTACCCCTATAGGTTTCCCTTCGCCTATTGTTCCAATGTCCTCCAAGCCTTGTGGACCCACAGCTGCAGATCACCTCATGTAGGTTTCAACTCATGTTTCACTGTTGAGTAGTGACTAATGCCCAACTTCCACCCACATGGAGGGCTTCACACTTAGTTTCTCTGTTTGATCCTTGACTTAGAATCCAAATGAGTGTGAGATTCCACATCTCACCTAACCTAGGTCCACTGCAGATCACCTCATGTAGGTTTCAACTCATGTTTCACTGCTGAGTAGTGACTAATTCCCAACTTCCATCCACATGGAGGGCTTCACACTTAGTTTCTTTGTTCGATCCTTGACCTAGCATCCAACGAGTGTGAGATTCCACATCTCACCTAACCTGGGTCCTCCATACAAATAAATCAATGCATGCTATTAGTGGAAATTGGCCCATAAACTTTGCTCCATTCCCTTCATTTTACGTAGGGCATTCAAATTTTGAGAGAAGCAAAGTCCCCCCCTTTTGTTTTTCGCTCTTTTCCTTGTTCCTGTTGACTTGGTCCCTAATTGCTCAATTTGCTTTTTCCTTAATTTTTGACTTTAGGGACAACTTTCCGTTGGATTTGGGATTTTTTTTGGTGCCTAAGTGAAATACCAAGGTTTCATTAAGTTTTGTGAAGTTGTAGAAATTTCATTCAAGAACTTCGTCCCTTTGTGGCCATTTTTGGAGCTTCATCCCTTCATGGTCGTTTCTAGAACTCCATCCCTCCATGACCATTTCTAGGACTTTCCTTTTGGTCCACCATATGATTATTGTCATTTCAAAAGGCCGATGACCCTTCAACTTTCCCCTTCCAAACTTCTACTTTTTTCAAAATGAGTCAAATCTTGAGGAAGTTTGTCTTAGCACTCTTTCTCCTCCTTTTCCCATGTGCTAAAATTGAAAATATCAAATTTACTAAGTTTTGTGAGGTTTGGGAACTTCCCTTTTGTACTATTGTCCCTCTGTCGCCATCTAGGAACTTCCATTCTAGACTATTGTCCCTTTGTTTTCGTCTGAGAACTTCCCTTCCAGACTACTATCCTTTCATCGTTGTTTAGGAACTTCCCTTTTTGGATTATTGTCCCTCTGTGTCCATCTGGGAACTTCCCTTTTGGACTTCTTTCCCTCCATCACTAACTGAGAACTTCCCTTCCAGACTATTGTCCCTCTATCACCCTCTAGGAACTTCCCTTCTAGACTGATATCCCTCTGTCGCTGTCCAGGAACTTCTCTTCCAGACTACTATCACTTCGTCACCATTCAAGAACTTCCCATTTAGACTGTTGTCCCTCCATCACCATCCAAGAAATTCCCTTCCAAACTACTATCCTTCCATCACCATTTGGGTACTTCCCTTCCAGATTGGTGTCCCTCTGTCGCCATCTAGGAACTTCCCTTCCAGACTGTTGTCCCTTCATTGCCATATGGGAACTTCTCTTCTAGACTACTATCCCTTCGTTGTCATCTAGGAACTTCCCTTCTAGACTATTGTCTGTCATTTTTTGTTTTCCTTCCATCTATCATCCATGATCTGCCTGTTGTTCATCATCCTTCTGACCTCTAGTGTTCACCCTACTAAGTCCTCATTTATGTTTATGGTCCAAATGAGCTCCAAATGTGGAACAATGATGAATAATATGATCTTTTGATAATGCATGAATGAATCTAACAAGGAGTTTGCAGGATTTGACTAACGTTTCCCTTGATTCGTGTATGAATGCACTTATGACACTTCATGTATGTAGGATTCAAGAAGCCTATCGCATGTCCATCAAGGAGACCCATTGAGAAATTTGAACAAGGAAAAACACATATCTCCTATCACCATTCATTTTATGCCCACCTTTCCTGATAGCACCCATCAACAGAGTTGGCATTAGAAGAAGGCATATTTCCTTGAAGGTGGTGGGAGGTAGTAGTTGTTTCTTCCCTCCAAAAAAATGATAGGGATCCATCAGAGGTTGTTCCATCATATTATGGACTACTAACCCATTCCACAATGATACAAATCTGCAAATGATATGCACTTGGTTGGATGAGAAATGTTTCAAATCCATCAAGGGGAAGAAGGTAGCTTTCATGCAATTTTAGCTACAATAAAAGGGAAATCAGCTAGAAGACAAAACTGCTACAACACTTGGGCACTAAAAGACAAAATAGGGAAAAGACAAAAGATGTATTTTAAATTGTTGAATATTTTGGGGTAGATGAATCCCTAGTGCAGTAACATCTGAGCCACACAATGTAATTCAATCTTAGACATTCATTCAGGATTTGGAAAACTATAAATAGGGGTCTTCCCCTCATTTATAAATGGTTGGAGAGCTGGTGTAAAAAGCATTTGCAGCAATAGAAGACAACATTGCATGATTTTATGGATGTTCTCTTTGATTTTTCTCATCTTGAATGCATGGTTCTACCTTCCATATTATTTTTAGTTGTATATTCTTGAATGGAAGTGATAATGGAAATTGTTTTTATGGTATTTGATGAGCTTTCAACCCATACTTTTAGCACTTGTTGATGACAAATTGTTGTGAAAAGTTAGCTTGGGCTTCTTTCTTTCATTTTTGCAACCTAGTTCAATTGCATGTTCATGATGTGCATGTGCAATCTGAAAATTTGCATTCCTTAGAATATTGCACTGGTTTTGTGTAGCTATAGGTTCTCTTGGTCAAGCAAAACCCAGTTTAGGAAGCTTGTCTACTGTAGCAACCTCCATGATCAATGTTCATTCATAGTTTTAGGTCCAAAAACGTCCTCTCTTCCTTGCCTTTTTTTCTTTTTTTTAAGTAACCTATGCTATGGTTCATTGCACATTATAGAGCTAAATCTAATGATAAAATTGAGTTCAATACTACTATTTGAACCTACAGCAAATGCACAACAACTCTCCCATCCTAAGAACTCTATTTCCATATCCAACTTCCCCACTTTGTGACTCATCCATAAGTCCACATTGTGATTCCAACAAATGACATGAAACAACTGAGATATTCCAAGCACTATCAAGACCTGACATTAGATACCTTGGGATAGTGTTCTACAATTTGATTGTGGAAGATTCCCTTTCAAGAGATGTAGTGCACCTATGCATTACCTATGTTGAGAAGTGCATAAAAAAAACATCAACAAAACTTAGTCATCAAAAACATGGGGAACAACAATCAAAGTGGTGGGTCATGAGCTGCAGAAGGATGGGGTCCTTTAACCATTTAGCACAATGAATGCAATGAGGAAATCTTCTAGGGGCAACCTACGAGGGTGGACCTAGAGGGCTCTAGGGACACCATTATGAAAGGAAGAGGCAAAGTGCCAAGGGGTCCCCACAAAGACAGAGGACTTAAAACGTTTGAGGGGGTGAAACATGGTCAACTTGAGATGACTCCTTTGAATTTTACTACTAGTTGGTCATCAATTTTACTAATAACTAATGTGTATGCCTGAAACATGGTCAACTTGATGAAGCTGGTGAGGAATATTTTAGGTTATTTAAGAAGGTATCATTTATCCTCGATTACTTCAAGTTCTCCCATTTAACCAGGACAACTAAAGAGGGGTTGGAGAACTTTTCCTTTATATTAAAAAATATTGGTATGAGAGTGCAACTACTGAGAAATTGTGACCTTAAGGAGCTCATAAACAGTGAAAGGAATAAGAGAGGTAGATCTATTTATAATCACCATTTCCATGTTTAAGATGATGTAATTAGAAACTTATGTACTAATGATGAAGTGAAGAAAAGGAAGTAGGATTGGCTCCACATGAATTAAGTGGAAGAGAAAAGGTTCCAAGTGAACCCTAAATATGTGAGCCCATTTACTAGGTACACAAATTTGATGGAAAAGGTACTAAAAATGTTGGCTACCTATGTAGATGAAACTTTCATGAACATGATAGCATTGACCAAGGAAGAGGCCAAAAAGAATAGGGAAGAGGAGTTGGCACAATTCTAGGATCAACCAACAGAGTCACCCACCCCTTCTGCATCCATCCAACAAATGCAAATTGATGACCAACTAGTGGTTAATCCATTAGTTAAATACTTTGAGCAACTTGAGGATAGGAAAACAATTGAAGAGTAGTCTAGAGAGCATGTCCTAGGTGATGAAGAGGTGAATCAGATATTCCCATCCCCATAAGTTCATGTAGAAGAAGAAGAAAACATGCCTGAAAATAGGGTAATAACTAATGTGTATGATGAAGAGCATGTACCAGATGACATAAGGTATAAGTACTATCATGAGTTTATGGATGAAAATTCATCCATCTAGACTAAATAATTTAATTAATTTTTCATACAATTTAAGGAAAAATAGTTCAAGGAGAAGGTTGAACAAGACAAGGAAGGAGAAGATCCTTCCCAATATGAGGAGATAGAACAAAAAATGGCTCAAGAAATTGTAAGGAAGCTAAGGAAACATAACAACTTCCTAAAATAATCTTGAGAGGAGGATAATGCAAAAAATTATAGATCTTCACAACAATTACAAAAACTTAAACAAAAATAAACATAAATATCATGCATACCACAACATAGTGATTTACATAGGGAAAACCCTTTTGAGAGAAAAAAATCCACATTCCAAAAGCTTCCTAATATATTATTCAAAAATTACGAGGATTACAGTATACTTGTAGAGCAAGCTTCTCATAGGAGCATTACCAACTAGAGATCCAATGGAAGCATGATCATTTTGAAACTCTTAAACTACATCACAATGCATAGTTGTAATACAATTCCCTCATAAAATACGGTTTCCTTCTAGGGAAAGTCAAGCCAACAAAATATTGATAGTTAGGTCTAAGACCTAATGATGAAAATTATAGATTTACAATAATACACTATACATAAAATTTATCTTTCACATCTTTGTATCACATGCATGTTCTATCACATCTTTGTATTTAGGTTTGTATTTGGAACATGTAATTTTTTGAATGGATTGAAAAACCACTAAAAATACCATCAATATATTAATGCTTTTATGAAGATCCTTGTACCGTAATAGATTTTTAAAAAAATCATGTAGATGCACTCGCCTCATTCAAGGTTCTAACCAATCACATCTACCAAAAGGGAACAATATTTGGAATTCCATATCAAGTAATCTTGAAGTGACATATTCATTGATAGGAGACATACTAATTCAAGGCCAATCAATCAATTATGTTCAATTTGCATCAAGGTTATTAACCCATGCATGAATAAACTTAATTTCTCTTTGCGCATTAGGTGGGCTAGAAGCCATTGATGTTGTGTGATCAATTATGTTACCTTCATCCATCTCCATGTCTGGACCCACAAATATGATTTCATTTGCGTCAAAATCAAATTCTATATGCACAGTTTTTAATTTATTCAAAATATTTTCATCAGAATTTCTTGTTAGATCATTCAAAGAATTTTCATCAATTCTAACATCTGAATAAAATGTTTTATGGTCTACTTTTTATTTTAATGCCCTATACACATGATCCCTATTGGCTATCAAGTTATAATTATTGCCACATTGATCCCTTCTTCGAACAACAATGATTGGAAACTATTTGATTGAATGTGGAAAAACATTTGAAACATGTTCCACATTTTGTGGAAAACTTATTGTGTGTCGTCTATATTTATATTGACCACCTATTGCATGTTTAACTTGTAGTATTGGGCTAACATATGCAATCAACATTTCTTCAACTTGAGTTAAGTTTTCATTTAACTCCTTTGGTTGTGGCCTGACATCCATATTATTTGAAGTTGAAAATTTAATATAAACTCTCTCTTGTAGACATCTATTGCATATAGGACCTTCAGAGGTAGGAGATACTTTTATTCCTAGATAACATTCTTGACTAGCATAACATATTTTTGGTGTTTTGAAGCTATCTAATCAATGTAAAAATTACATTTGAAAACTTTTGAAATCAATGTGAAGCATTCATTTTGGGTTTGGTATGTTTTTTATGTTACCTTGTACACCTAAATTCATCTCAACTTCAATTCCATGTTGAGGTGTTTCTGCTACTCATTCTATTGAAATTGAATTTTCATTTTCATGATTCAATTCAATATTTACACCAAATAGATGATTGTTCCTCTCACTTGGTTGGGGATCAATTTTTTTCCTTTCTACTCTTTTAGATTGGGTCATGCTTATAATTTGATAAACATATAAAAGAAAAAAGGGGACACCTCTACTAGATCTTTCAAGAAGGAAGATAGTACAAATATTTGGCTCAAATCCCTTAGCCATTCTTTCAATTAATTTTAGTTTATTATGAAAGTAATATGACAAGGACAAACATAGTTACAAGGTTGTTTGGCTCCCTAAACACAAAAGAAGAGAAACACAAAAGAAGGGTGTAAGGTTCACTCCAAGGGAAGTAGAACCATTTAGCTGTGATGAATTTGAAGATTACTTTGCTAACACCTACTATGCATTATGTCAAGTACAAGGAAAATATTATGATTTCAGGATGCTAATTTATACATTATTATGATGGTATCAGATATCTAGCATTGGGATGCCAATTGAAGCTTTTATTTTGTTGCATACATCACATAAAATATTCATAAACAATTGATTGGTTTGAGGGAACCCAACACTCCTTTGTATTTTAGGCATTATTCTTTGTTGATGCATATGGTTATGTAAAGTTGTGAGAAGGCTTGGAAGAAGGATATAACTAAATTTTAGAATGAATTTCTAATATATTCTTATTTATAAAATCCATTGATATATAGCTTTAAATATAATTGGTTCAAATTAAGTTTAGGGTTAAGGTTCAATTATGGTTAGAGTTATATGTTTATTAATCATACATATAAATTAGTTAGGGTTATGGTTAACCTTAAACTAAATATAACTCTAACTATAACTATAACCATAAATTAACCTTAGCCCTAACCCTTATCCTAATCAAACCCTAATTTTAATTGTAATTGAACCATAATCCTAAGCCTAATTAAATGTTTACCTTACTTGAATCATAACCTTTACCTAATTAAACCCTAACCATAATTGAACATTAATTTAATTGTAACTCTCATTAAATCCTAACCCTAACGACAGTTTAAACCCAACCCCACTAAACCTTACCCTAATTTTAAAGTATAACCCTAACCCCATTTGGACCCTGATTAAACCCTAACCCCAACTAAAACCCAAAACCAAACCCTAAGCTTTATCTCATAAACCTAAATTTAACCCTAACAATAATTGAACTTCAACCCTACCCTAACACTAATTGTTATTGTAATTAATCATATAATAATTAAATAATTAAATAATCACAATATTTGCAAAACTTAGATTTTGTTGTGTTACCCATAAATTGAATCCCCTCTTTTCCTAACTATATTTTTTTTTGCCTAAGTCTATGACTTAAACTTGCATTTAGATGGCCTTTTGTTATCTTTTTTGAACTCAAGCGAGGTTTTTGTTTGTTCATCTAACCTCTCATTTTACCGCTTGCGTTGTTTATCTCTCACTAGGTGGTGTTTTCTCTCCATTTTCAAACTTTCCTTTTCTCCAAAGTGGGTGTACAAATTTTAAAACCCAATTTATGAGTCATGTGTCATAATTTGGAAACTTCAACTGCAAGCCATGACTTAGGTAGTACTCCTTAGGCTTTTCAAAATCTAGGTGGGTTTTTATCAAGTTTCACGAAATATCTATTTTTCCACCTAGAAAGTTCTCAATGATTAATATAAGTTAACAACATGCTTAATCTATTTAACCAGTGTATTATATAGAAAAGAGGCCAACATTTTCAAGCATGATATTAACAGAAAACCACTGAATCCATGCATGCAAAGACACAATGATATCAAAAGATATTTTATTTATATATATAAACATTTTTACATTACATTGGCACTACAAAAATCATCTGGTTCAACTACAAAAGTTCACATCATGGAAAAAAGAGGCATTTCTTCTCAATTACACAGAGAAAACATCAGGACACGAATGCCCTCAGTAATAGCCTACAAATGTTCAACTTGAGCTAGTGATAGTAGGTTCTTGTGCAACTGGAGGAATTGTGAAAAATGTCCCATATCATTCCTTACAACTCTTGTGTACAGAAGAGCTACAACTTCCTCCAAAGTCTCATCCTAAAGGGATGATGCAATGTAGATGGCATCATCTATCAATCCATTTTTAGGGTAATGGCTAAGCTCGTTGATTGCCACATTAACTTGATGAAACTTGAGCTTTACCAGGTGCTCCAATTCTCGCACTCCCTAGTCACAGTGGCTAGAGGTCCTGATGACAATGTATATGAAGCACTCTAACATGGTTGTGTTGTGTACATGGGCTTGGCTCAGGAATACTTCACCCAGAATGTTGTAGAGAACTTCCTCTTCTACTTCACTCTGCACCATGAAAACCTCCTTCAGCTGGTACGATACATGCCTAAATAGTGGACTGCATTCAATCTCTTCTAACACAATGAAGTCACTGGTAGAGTTTCCATCACTCTAAGAGCTTTCCATGTTTGATTCTACTGATTGAAAAAGAAAGGTGATGCTAGTAGAATTTATAGAAGATTGATTAGACATTGGTGTGTTCTCCTAAGTATGATGAGATGGAAATTTAATCCCAATTTATGGCTGATTTGAACTGATCTAAATTAAAATTTCCCATCAGCATCATGCACATGCTACCACTTGGTATTCCTGGGTATCACATTAATTGTTTGGCTATGTGAAAGTTCATTCGATGATTGTTGGTGTGATCAAGATTGGTTTCTTCTTACTAATGTCTATTCCTCTACCAAGATCAATTCTTCCAATTGATTTAGTGATTTTCAAGAAACGTTGGAAAACAAGAAGCAATGAATTTGGTAACAGTTTTAGCGGCCATCCAATGGCTTGGCCCTTGCTATAAATTTGAAATTGGGAACCAAATGGGGGACTTTTCTTTTTTCTCTAAAGATACACCTGGGGATGTTCTCAAGAAGGATTAGCATCTATTATATAGTGTAATGATTTGTAATTTGTGTGATGAATTTAATCATGCCTTTTATGTTGATCTCACCATTACATGTAACATGTAGCTATGTCTTATTTGAAAGATATGTTGTGTGACATTCATTTATTGTAGTTTGATTTTATTTCATTGATTAGATAGTCATAATCTTTCAATCTTTGCATTGATCCTTGATGGCTTTAGTCTCTACTTCCTATGTTAGCTTCATATTTATGGACTAGCGTTAGTCACCTTTCCTAATTTCTAGTTAAAAGCATACCCTTAGTCTTTAGATTAGGTAAATTCATTGAAAATATTGTGAGGGAGTTGTACCTCAATAAAATTCAAAGGAAAGCCACAAATGCAATTGTAGTCTTTTCAGACCTATTAGCATATTTTTGTTGGTGCTTAGTTTGGGTTCAGAGTCATTTGTCTAAGTACATTTCTCCTAAGCCATTTCATTCACTAACAATTTTAAAATTAAACTAAATTCTAATTTTTAAAATCCATAAAATATCTATTATCTAATTGTTAAGTTAATAATTAATTAAATTATAGTGATTATCTAATAAAAATGAATTAGATAAAATTAAATATTCATTTTAAAATAAATATGCAATTACTAATTATAGTTTTAGAATAAATCAAAGACTAAAACTTAGACTAAAATCATATATCATATTAAATTAAAAAATTATAAATAAAATAAAAACTTAAATTCTAAATGATACATAACTTATTTGAATTTAAAATATATAAATTCTAATTTCTAAAATTCATAATAGAATTAAACTAAATTATAATTTGTAAAATTCATTCTAAAATTAAACTAAAATTTGATATATAACTTGGTTTTCATTCTAAAATTATTAAACTAAATTCATTCAAAATTTTAGTTATATGTCAATTAAAATTTAAATTCATTCTAAACTTAAACTAAATTCTAATATATAAATACTAATTTCTAAAATTCACAATAAAATTAAAGTAAATTCTAGTTTCTAAAATTAAACTAAATAAATAAATAAATTCATTCTAAAATTAAATTAAATTCTAATTTGTAAAATTCATTCTATAATTAAACTTTATTTTTGTAAATTTTAAAATGAACACAGAATCAGAATAAAAAATAGACAAGACAAAGAACAAACACAATATTTGTGTGGTTCACCAAAACTGGCTACATTCACGAGAAAGAAGGGAATAATCTCTATTAATCATTATCAATATCTAGTACATGATGTGCACACATATATTTATACACAACTCTTCAATACAAAGAGATGGGAGAATACGAATGGTCATGTGACCATTGGGCTTCACATCCCAACAATCTCTCTTGTGAAGTCCAACCAACACAGCCATGCACTGTGTCATCCCTGCATTTCCAATCTTATCTTCACATCACAACCAGGATGAAAGTTTTTAACTTGGCCAAATATTGTTTAGGTACACTGCGGATTAACCTTCTCCATGCCAAATCAAAGAGAACAAATGTAAACATAAAAGCATTCCCCTAGTCTTTGTCTCTATCTTCAGTATGATTAGGCTCAACTTTTCTAGGAGGAGGCCTGGGCCTTGGAACGTCATCAAATCCCTTTTTGTCATCTCTAGAGCAACTCGTGCAACATCATCAATCAAGCCCTTGGTAGCACAACTTGCTACCACACTGGAATAACTATAATAATTAGGATCCATCACTTCATTTATTTTCTTCTCTACACATAGGGAAAAAATGAGGTAAAAATATGTGTGTGTACTAAGGGGAATTTCCTTCATTTCCATACAGTACTTGAGTTTAAAGGCCTCATCTAGAAATCCACTAGGGCCACAACCAGGGATGAGAGACAATTTGGCCACTACCCAATTCATCTCCACAAAACCACCATCAGGTCTCTTGGAAACAGAGTGAGGGGCTCAAAATTCCTTTTTTTCTTCTCTCTATATTATCTTATCATCTCGAAGCACAACATCTACTTTTCAACTACACCCAAATCTTTGTCTCTACCATTTTGCAATTTTGAATGCTCCATTTGCTCCCCCAACAATGTTGTCATCTTCATATTCCCCTAGTTTGACACCATTGCAATGTTGACACCAATGGTGATGATCATGGTGGTATTTGTGATATCTCCATTCCTTGAGCCTAGAGTTTGTTGCAATATAAAACCTCTCAATCAAGCCATAATATAAGGCTTCTTTGTACAACACCTTTGCCAACATTTTGAGAGGAACATGAAGCTCCTTTGTACAAAGAAAATCCAAAAGAACAAAAAAATAGGTTGGATTTCAATCAATAAAATATTCCCCCTATTGATTTGATGAATTCCAATCCAGGTGAATCATCTTCTTCTCAAGAATATTGGTGGTGTAGTTCTCAAGAACCTCGGTAGCCCAAGTATATGGTGCTCTAACAATAAAAAGGTCATTTGAATCTTCCTACCTCCATCCTATAGCCCACTCATTATTCTTCCTCTCCTTGATTGGCTTTGGCTCTTTAGTATCCATAGCAATAGCAGGCACCTTGGGAACAGGTTGATCTCTGCCTCAAATGAAATTTTTGTTTCATCCCAAATAGATGCCTCCTCTAAAATGGTTGTTATGGTGGTCATAATCTTCACTTCTTCATATTCAACACTAGAAGAGCCCTTATTGTCTACATATCCATATACAAGTTACCTAGAAATTTCTGCAATTTCTTGTCCTACAGCCAACTTTTGATCATAATCCAAAAGGTTAAGAAATTTACCAATGACATCACCCATAAGCAGGTCCTCAGGTACATCTTCCCCATCAAGCAGGGCCTCCTCTACCCTAGTAGGCTTGACCGACTCAAGCATTGCAACACCATTTCTAGCTTCCGATGCCAAATCCACAATAGGCTTGGGCATGGGATTTCTTTTGGAGCCCATCATACTTCCTCATCACATGGGGATTCACTCTCCTCCAAAACAATCCATAGAGCACTTTCAGACCTTCCCTTGTTTGGTTCCTCTACCCCTTCTTCATTTCTTTCTTTCTTTCTCCTTTTGGATCGTTGTCATTTTCTATGTTTATTGCTCTTCTTCAAATTTTCATACTCCTCCACATAATAAAAATATCAACAATCTCTGCAAATGACACTTTCTTCTTATGTGTCACCCAATGATCTACCTAAGGCACCCTATCTTCAAACCAGTACTCAAGAACCCCATCAACTCCTCTTCTATGTTTACTACCAAATTCCAACATGTCTATGAAATATTCCATAACAAATTCAATCTCTCCTTAAAACTAGTGATTCCTTCAAACCCTCTTCTTTAGTTGAATCCAAACTACCAAGAAATTCTTTAATGATAGAATCAACCTCATCATCATTAAATACAAAATTGGTTATACCCATTAAAATATATGGGAAGTACTGAGAGGCTTCTTCAGCTTCCATCTTTGCTCCTTGGTTCAAACAAACAACTCAACACTTCTCCATAGCTCTAATATCAATTGTAAATTTTTAAATGAACACATAAACTAAATAAAAAATAGACAAGACAAAGAACAAACACAATATTTATGTGGTTCACCAAAACTGGCTACATCCATGGGAAAGTAGGGAATAATCTCTATTAATTGTTATCAATTATCTAGTACATGATGTGCACACATATATTTATACACAACTCTTTGATACGAAGAGATGGCAGAATATGAAATTGTTGAGCTTCACATCCCAACAATTTTGATATATAACTTAGATTTCATTCTAAAATTTAGTTATATATCAATTAAAATTAAAATCCATTCTAAACTTAAACTAAATTCTAATATATAAATACTAATTTTTAAAATTCATAATAAAATTAAAGTAAATTCTAATTTATAAAATTCATTCTAAGATTAAACTAAAATTTAATATATTATAACTTAGATTTCATTCTAAAATTATTAAACTAAATCCATTCTAAAATTTAATTATATATCAATTAAAATTTAAATTCATTCTAAACTTAAACTAAACTATAATATATAAATACTGATTTCTAAAATTCATAATAAAATTGAAGTAAATTCTAATTTTTAAAATTCATTCTAAAATTAAACTAAAATTTGATATATAACTTAGATTTCACTCTAAAATTTAGTTATATTAGAATTAAATTTTAAATTCATTCTAAACTTAAACTAAATTATAATATATAAATACTAATTTCTAAAATTCATAATAAAATTAAAGTAAATTCTAATTTCTAAAATTCATTTTAAAATTAAACTAAATAAATTCATTCTAAAATAAACTAAATTCTAGTTTTTAAAATTTATTCTAAAATTAAACTAAAATTTGATATATAACTTAGATTTCTTTCTAAAAACTAAACTAAATTCTAATTTTTAAAATTGGATTAGATATCAATTAAAATTGAAATATTTGTGGCATTATGGCATATAGGTAACCATTGTGTGAAACTAATGACAATTAGAGTGTATCCAGTAAAGGCGAATGAGTCCTTTATGACCTAAAAATAGCCTTCTTGCAGCAAGGTACACACCATTCGAACCTCTCAAAACTTCCCTCATTGTTTCTATAATATTTAGGATTGATTTTTGATTGTTATCTACATCATATCATACACATAATTGCATGTTTTTTGAGGAATATTAGTGATTCATCATTTTGATGCAAACTCTATTTTCCCTTAAATAATAGCTAAGTACCTTTTGGAGGAAGTGCATGATTTGATTGTGTTGTTAAAGTTTAGGAATGTGTGAGTGGAGGATTAGTGGGCTAATTAGTATTAAACAATTTAATAAAAATTAAATAAAATAGTTAATTAAATAAATAAAATGTATTTATTTAGTTTTTAAGGATGTGGATGAAGGATTTAGATAAATAAATATTTGGATTTATTTATGTAAGGGTGGATTTAGAAGAGGGATGATAAATGATTAATGTTAGGAATAGGATTTGAGGAATAGTAATAAATAGTAGATGAATGAAAATTTTATTAATTAAATAATAGAATATTATTTAATTAATAACATGATGAGAATTGGATAATTGATTGAATAAATAGGCAGTATTCATTTGTTTATAAAGAAAATGGCCAATTGATTAGATGAAATGATGAGATGTTAATTTTAGGTGTTTACAATAAAAATTCTCATGAACCACACCCATGATGGGTCAATAGGCTATTAATAGCATATTCCTTTACACATCATAAACATGTCCTATCCTTCCACCAAAATTGTAAGAACATTTTTTTCAATTGACATGTTTAACACAATGTTTTATGACACAACATTCTTATATGTCATAAGTGGTTGAAGATTCATATTCCACTTTGTAACCTCCCTTCTTGAACAATCAATTTTAAGGTTGGAGTTAGTCTGTGTACTTCTCTTGCACTCTTAGGGTTTTTCCCCTAAAAGGAGAGAGATAGACCCCTTAAAATTGAGGTGGTTCAATCAAATTAAGGAATGTATGATGTAATTATGAATAAATTAAATGGTCTAAATGAAACTAATTGATAATATTGATTGATTATGAATGAAAAACTAATGAAATATAGACTGTTTGAAAACACATTGTGATATGCAAAAAACACCTAGAAATGAATGCAAATTGTAACAAAAATGGATGAAAGTAAAAGTGTGCACTTGAGATTTTTATGAAGACTAGAAATGACATCTGGAATGTTTTTGATCCTAATTTTTAGGCCTGGTGGGACTCATTCACTATTCTAGGTGAATCAGTCCCAATTCTGGAAAATTATTCTAAAGCCTATTTTGGACAAATGGGTATCCAAAATTGTAGGAAACCAAAATCAGGCCTAGTAGTGGGACTGATTCACCATCCATAGAAAATAAATCAACCTTTTAATTTTTGAAAATCCAAAAGTGGAAACTATAGTCTTTGGTTTGTACTACGGTTCTTGAGAGGTGTCAACCTCTGAAAGTCTGATTTCTAAACTTGAAAGTGACTTTTTTTATATTTTTCCTTAGAAAATGAAGAGAAGGATTAAACAACTTTTCAACTTAATTTTTAATGATTTCCAAGCTTCCAAGATGCCTAAATCTACAAACACACAAGACAAGAAAGAGAAATGTTGAATGTTAGGGCATGTCGATTTGCCTTGATCAAACCCCTTTGTAGGTAATTAAACCAAAATGAGAAAATAATGTAATGAACCATGAAATAATGGATTTTTTACCTTTCCATGAAGATTGATCTTGGATTTTTGCAACAAAGAATGAATATTCTACCTTTAATGTCTAAAAAATGCTATCTTAATGACTTGGAATGATGAAACCCTAGCTTGCTTGACTTGAGATAGAAGATAAATCATGAATGAATGATAATAAATATGTGAATGAGTTATGTGTTGTAAATTAGGGTTTAGAGACTTATTTTATAGGTGATTCACCTTATTTACTTGTTGATTGGATCCCCAAGGTCAACATGAAGAAAAAATCAACTTAAAACCTAATTTTTTCTACTCTAAAGTCAAAATTGACCCAAATGGGACTCATTCACCACCTTGGGTGAATTAGTCCCACTTGGAAAAGACTCATTAGCCACAGATGGTGAATTAGTCCTAGAGGGGTCCATTTTCCAGCTAGGTTGTTGTGGAATGCATAAATTAGGTTTATATGATGACTTTGTCAGTTATTTCATCAAATTATGCCTTGGGATGCATAATATGGGGTAAAAGGGGCCTATTAGTGATGATGTAAAAAGGTCAAATAGGGCTTGGTATATAGAATTCAATGTAAAAGTGTGATTAAATACACTTTACAACACTAAAATGAGGTCCATGCAACCTAGAAAGGCACAACATTGAATGTGAATGTGTAAAACACATTACAACACATGATAAAAGTTAAATTTAGTTTAAAAAACTTCTAGATTAATGTGATAATGTAATTAAATACAATTTATAATGTTTAATTAAGGGGAGATGGGTTCATTAAGTCTAGAGATGCGTGAAATTTCTTTACAACACTTTACAATACCTTTACAAGACATCAATAAATGCATTTTATTCAATTTGCAAGAGTCTAAGAACTAGTTTGGATGTATAAAATTCCTCACAACACTAAATCAAGGCCTCATTAAGTCCAATTTATCATGAATTATTCCCATGACAAGCAAGAAATTCATTTTTTCTATAGTACACTCCTATATGTTCTTACATGCATCATAGAATTTCTTACCCATCTTACAAATTCTTAGACACATTATGCCAAGTAAAAGAGGCATGCCTTTTTCTATATGAAAAAAAAAATTATAAAATAAATAAATTGAACATTAGGATATGTAAGGTATATGACACATATTCTCAGCATTCTCCCACTCACCATATACCTTGAAAGAGAAAAAGAGAACACCAAAAAATCATTAACTAACCTTCAAGAGTATAATAATTTTGTATGAATTAACTCATTTGTATTAATAGACTCAACAAAGCATTTATGACTTCTATCAAGTGACCATCACCTCAACCACAACACCTTGATCTTTCATCATGCATAACCAAGAAACATAAGTAATCAAAGCCAAAATTGCACTCTAAATGTCACATAGAAACCATTATATCATGCTTCAGTTCCTAAATAAACACAAAGTTCCATCTCCTTTATAATAGGACCAATTACTACAATAGCTCTATTGAAAATTTTAGTTGTTCAATTAGTAACTTCTAAGTGTAAGAAAAAATGCCCAATATGCAATTTCTAGACCCTATGATCTCTCATTAAAATTTTCAATGTAGATTGTACAATCACATACTACTATGCCCTTAAAGCATAAACATAGTTAATCTCCCACCATTAATTCATTTACAGTGTCAGTGTATACCTTAAATGCTTGTATACACATAGGTTGACCTAAGCCTACTTAGGCATTTATTGATGTATGACTCATTGACATAGTCTAGATATTTTCTAGATATTTACCTGACATTTTTCCCTCCTGATGTTTTCTTGATATTTTTTCCAACTCTTGGATATTTCTCCTTTATAATTAGACCCTTGACTGTTGAATAATAAGAGGTTGAGTTTATGCATTCTATCTCTATTTGTGCTTGTCAAATATCTTTGTCTCCTGGTTCTCACATAAAGAAAAAGTAATGTAGCTTTCAGATCTAAGTAAACTTCAACAACATAATGGCATGTACATTAGCACTTTAAGAACATGAAAGAAGAAGAAAGTAGATATAAGAGATGAAACACCAATATACATAAGTGATAAGGAAAACCCACCCCAAAACATCAAACCAATGTATTAATACGCAACAACAAACATGTTACATTAGATTTGCTAGTTCAAAGCCTTAACATGGAGATTTACATCTTACTCCATTAGAGGAAAATCCATAATATCTCTACTTCAATAAATAATTAAATAAATTTATTCTCAATGCCTCTATTTGAAGCCCTCGTGAAGGCTCAAAATACCTCCAAAACAAGAACGATGTTTTATAATGCATCATTACATGCGTAATAAGTAGACCAAGATTCTTCATCCACTTTTTAACTACCTATAAGCATGCTCTTACATATAACATAAAATTATATATATATATATATATATATATATATATATATATATATATATATATATTAATGCAAGTATGAAAATAATAAATAAACAAGTGACACAAGTTCAAGTTCTTGCCAGAGAGGATGATGCATTTTGATTTAGAGAAGAAATAAAATAAAAGATTAGTGACCATTCTTGCCATGCAATTAATATATTTGTGTGAAAGGGTGCAAAAATATTGTTTCAAGTTCAAGAATCTAACTGTTCTAAATGCCATTGGATCTATTTTTACTCTAGTCCTATGAATTCATGTTGGTTGAGAAAAGAAAGTGGATAAAAAAGTAGTAGTGAGGAAAGTTTGAGTCTTAAGGAAGTACACACAATCAGCAATAGTATGGCACATCATTTTATTTTTCCTTGAATTTAATAACTAAAACAAAATTATTGAAGTTTAATAAACTTGTGTATGCTAGATAAGTTGTAGTGTTGATAGAAAGAATTCCATTGGGTTAAGTATTCACAAATTTTACCAGGAGGTAAGGCAAATAACTATCATATTAATGCAACTATTATGCTATAAGCCAGGATGAGTCTTTTGCAAATTTATGTCAGGTCAGTATTTCCATGTTTTCATCAAACACAACTTTAAGAAAATAAATAATTTCATGCATGCGAAAAACATTTCAATCTCATGCCATGTAAAAGTATTTACAAGAATCAGAACAATAGCTATCCATTACATTTTTCACATCAACAGCTCAAGCATAGTTTAATATAGTATATCAATACTTAGTGGTAAGCAAATAGGGAAATAATAAAGTTTACCAACATTTTGCCAAAGAAAAAGAGACAAGATTGTGATATAAAAGACTATGTTCATAGTAGTGGCTAGAATTCAATAAAAATTTAAATCCAATTATTTTTAAGCCTCCTCATGGACTACAAGTATGAGTTTTAAAATATAATGTTGATTGAAATTATGGTTGGAAGTAAAGATTGTCTGGTAGCTTTCACAACTAAACCATACACCACCATAGGAAATAAAACTCTTTAGAAAATAAGAACAAAAAATGCCAGTGTTCCTTAGCATGTTGAAATACCAATAGGAACTAAGGGACTCAAAGGCTATAAATCCATATGTGCAGCCCAATCAACACATGGAGAAGGTGATAATGCAGACTCAACAAATCTCTAGGAGCAACTACCCTTTCACTCATTGGATTATACTATCAATAAACCTTTTGTCACTCTTATCATCATTTTTTTAATTTTTTGTCCAACTTTTTGAGGATAAGAAATGCATTCAATAACTTAAGATTTACTAGGCTAAGTTTTGTACCAAACCATCCCATATAAGGTGTGACAATTTTCATAATTTTTATTGGACATGTATTTGAAAAATAGATGCATGTTGCAACAGATTTGGTCCAAAAAGTATTTCATAAATCCTTTGCTTAAAGCATGCTTCTATCCTTTTCTAGAATGGGTACTTTTCACATTCAACATGTCCATTTTACTGAGGAGTATAGCTAGTAGTCATTTTCTTTTGAATTCCATTACTTATGCAAAAAATTTGAAATTCACTAATAGGATAACTAATTTGTTTCTAGCTGCTCAAGGTTTGAACTACTACTGTATAATTTATCTAAATATTGTAGATTTGATGAATTTTATTCATTCAATGCATTACAAAGATAATGATAACCAGTGCAAGATGAAAACAAGAGAACATTTAATGCACATGGCAAAATATAAAGTAGGAATCAAGATACAGTCTTACCTTATGCTCCAATAATTGTAAGATTACTCAGAAATTGTAATAATCATTCCTTAGACACAATAATTTATTAATACCTAACGTTGTGAGTCATTGGTATTAATTATTAGCATTCAAATAAAACACATACAAATTTATATCACAATTTCTAGTAGAAAAGGACCAAAGGCTATGAGAGCAATGTTGTCTTGGTAGAAGTCGCAATAAACTCAGAAATTGCGATGAAAAAACCAAAGCCTCCAATAGTAATCACCATTTTTTTTCTAGCAAGAATTAATTGCAAACACAGGCTCTTCAGATTATTTCAGCACTAACTTCATAGTACATACACAGAAAATATTTAAGTAATATTAACAGTCAATAGATTTCTATTTTGATTTAATTGCTATAAAGAGATGCACACTTGGATTTTTTCCTTCTGTTGCAAACATTTTAAAGTGTAAGTATGCAATCTAGGTTTATTATAGCAAAATGAGTGATTTAAGATATAAGCAACATATTACAAAAAGAAACACAGATAAAATTAGCTAGATATAGGAAAAAGATGCAGAAAAGGACCTGGATTTGAAAATAGGAGAAGAAACTGCCAGACATGAATGTTGGGCACTTTAAAATAAGGTGTCTGAAATAAAACAAGGAATTTTGATAGGAAAATTAGAAAGAAAATGCATTACTATAGGGTTCAAGAATACAAGGGAAGCAATCATGAAGAGTACAGATCACCACAACACAAGAATCATATATAACAGTACAAAAGGGATAGTCGGCTATGATTGTTAAAGAGTAAATAGAAATGATCCAAGACTTATGAATATTTTCATATGAGCAGTCACACTAATATTGAAATTCCAAAAGACAACAAGCATCAAAAAATATTAATCTCCATTGTTCAAAAAAGAGTGGGAGAAGGGAAAGTTGTAACATTCCCTTTATCGGTAATAGGAGTGTGTAACTGGAGGTGAGGAAAAAGATGTCAATTATCTGGGAGATCACTAATTTTTGAACAAAAAGAAAATTTATTAATCATGTCATTTTCCAAGCATTCAGTGGCCTGATTCCATTCCCTGAAACAATGATCAAAAGTGATAATTTTGAATTCACGAGTAATCAGGCACACTTCCTCAATGATGTTTATTAGTCTTTAATCTTTTGACCAACCCATGAACAATGTAGGAGTCACCTTCAACTTTCAAGTTCTTGTAACCCAAAGCTACGGTTGGGGCAAGAACCATCAACACTAGGGATGATTCCATTCATTTTTTGATATGGTATCCAAAAGAAGGAACCACTCTATGGACAAGGGCTTGAGAAAGAGTACACCAACTCCCTTGCACCATCTTGACCCAGATTTCCTTTAGCAACATCATTGAAGTTCAATTTGAGGAAACATTCTTAACGCAGGATCCATTAATGAGGGTGTCTTAAATTATTATTATTTACTGTAGTTGTAGTGAATTGGAATTTATCTCTATTTAGGATACGGTGGTTTATCCATATGCTCTATACATCAAATCACCCCTAATACAATAGATACACATCCTACTTTAAAGGAATAGGTTTGGAAGTGTTGCTTTTGATTAGAAAGCAATATATAGTGAACTATTTTTGAAATTATTCAATCCCACTTTGTGTTTCCCAGGAAATACTACATGTCCAAACTTCATTTCAATAGAGCATGATTGAGATAATCAAGGTGTCAGAATTCTTTTCTTCTCTTTTGTTTCTCAAAATTCTTCATTTTAGGATTTGTTTGCAAAGCCATGAAAGTCTTCCAACCTCCATTAATTTTTTTTTTAACATTATCATTCCAATTTGGTTTATTATCTAAATCAATATCAAAGTGAACCAGTAAGTTTTTAACTTTTACCTTCTTCAAGGATCCTATAATCATAAGAAACTGATGGGGATTGTTTCCTTCGGTCTTACAGTGATTTGATGTATTAATTTTTTAATGCTAATGGCTTGGCAGAACAATTAAAGGACCATAATTTGTTTGTTAAGCTTGATGATTACCTCAACTACTCACTATAACTCCTACATGAAGAGGAGATGCAATTGGAACTTGGAGACTATCTATAGATTGAAAGAGAATTCACGATAGAAGTGGAGGTATTTTTGAGAGCCTAGCACAAGAATCTGGTGTCCTTGCAAGGGTATTGCTTATATGGGAATGACTGGTTGCTAATTTACTCTTACTTGGAAAATGGAAGCTTGGATTATTGGTTGCATGAAAGGCCAAATGGAGGTGCGATGTTGGACTAGGATAATAGGCTAAAGATAGCTCTAGGAGAAGGCAGGGGTTTGGCATACTTGCATAGGGTATGTGAACCTCATATAGTGCATAGAGATATCAAGTCAAGCAATATTCTATTAAATGATAAATTTGAAGCCCATTTAGTAGATTTTGGTCTATCAAGGCTTATTTTTCCACACGATACACATGTGACCACAGAACTTGTGGGAACACTTGGATATATTCCACTTGAATATGGACAGACCTAGATAGCCACTTTGAGAGGTGATGTGTACAACTTTGGGGTTGTGATTCTAGAGCTTCTTACTGGAAAGAGGCCTATAGATGTCTGCAAACCAAAGGTATGTAAGGAATTAGTGACATGGTTAAAAAAAATGAGGTTTGATGGTAGAGAGGAAGAAAGATTTGATCCCATTTTGTGTGGTAAGGGAAATGAAGCTCAAATGTTGCTAGTACTCAATGTTGCATGCATATGCATAGATCAAAATATTTTAAAAATTCCTACCATTCAAGAAGTAATTTTGTGGCTTGAAAATGTAGGAATTCATTCCCAACAATTGAAATAAGTTATTCCTTTGTTAATAATAAATTCTACTTTTCAGCTACTTCTAATTATGAAATTTCTTTCTTTTCCTAGCCTCAGTACATGTACAATTGCATTGTTTTTCTTTTTATCCAAGAAAAAATAAATGAATAAAAATATTAGGATTCTATCCTAGTATGGAAATAAATGGTTTTATAAAGAAATTACTTAGCAAAAGAATAGGTCTACTTTAGACAAGAATCTTGAGTGGAAGAAAAAATTTAGGAGTCTACTTGGAAGTTTAGTTGAAGTAGCAAAAAGTTAACATGCGGTTAGAATTTCAGTTATGCATATTAAGTTTTAACTAAAGGTGATGACACAATTAGGGAAGATAACTGCTAGAAGACTTCTCTTCTCTTGTTTGACCCCCTTTATTTATAAAGTTTTTAAGAATAATCATTTCAAAGGGTTGGAAAATCATATATTTGGAATGCCATAATAGTTTGTCCTAAAGTTTGGTTGTCTTCACTAGTTGGGAGTGGCTCACCTCATAGCTTGATCTATTTTAGTAAGTCTTGAATAGATTTATTCCTTTCAAGATTCTCTTTCTTCTACTTTTGTAGAGTGATAATGCTCCAAATGAAAAATAATCTTCTTAAAATGCACACATTGTAAATATTTTTCTCTATTTTAGTTTAGATTGTTGATGCAGGAGCATCCAGTGGTGTAAGGGCAATCTTGCATCACCCAAAAATAGTTAAATTTCAAGTTTCTCACTTTTTAGATGTTTTTACATTTTTTGATACCCTTTTTGTCATAATGAAATTCCCAATTTATAGTTTTTATTTTCTATTCCTGGGTTGAAAGATATTTCAGTTTTCGTTTCCCAGATTTGCACCTAAAAATCTTCTGAGTTAGATTTGAGGTACTTAGATTTCCTAGAACGGCCCCAAAACTTTCCAAAATCAACGCAGTAGATTTCAAGTGCATTATTGACTTCAATACCTTTCCAATGGTTCAAACGGTTTGAGAATCGAAGTCCCATATCAAAAGTTATGCCCCTAGGAAGTTGGCGCACTTTCTACAAGATACAATTGCAAATGTTCTTTTGAAATTTGAACTTCAAGTTGTAATTTTTAGTGCCAAACCACCTAAACTCAAATTTGAATGTTGTTTTGGCTCCAAACTAAAGAGGAGCTCTATTTATGGGTGGGTTTCTAATTTTTGGGTAGCCTTTCAGGGACATGCTCACATATTGTGAAAGGGTTATTCTGTAGCTTTCTGTAACTTGCATGTATTGTAGAACTTAGGGATTTGAGATCCTTTGCATCTAAGAAGCTCCATTTTCTAAATAATAAAATTATTCTCTTGTTTTTGGGTTATTTTCTAAGTCTCGGGCTATGCCCTCATCAAGTGGTATCAGAGCGAGGTTTTCTTGAGCGTGTGGACAGATCACCGATCATGAGGCAGTTCACACCAGGACTGTGGTTGTGGGTTAGGTCAAGAAAGATGCCTCCAAGAGTGATGCCTGGTAGGCATGGTGGTGCCAGAGGTGGTCGAGGTAGTAGAAATGCTTGTGGAAGAGATGCACTGGCAGCCCTCCAGAGACAGATTGATGTGTTACAAGAGTAGTTGAGAAGAGGGTTAAACCTGAGGGAGGAAAATGAGGATGAAGGAGAGGAAGAAGGTTCAAATGTAGAAGAGGAAGAAGAAGAAATTGATCAAAACCAAATGCGGCTAATAAGGGCCATTTCAAGATCAAGAAAAGACCCAGAGTAGAAGTCCCTAGTTATTCCAAAAGTCTAAACCGGAAGACTTAAACAACTGGATCAACAAGTTAGAAGAATATTTTGAGTATGAGGAAATAGAGGACCTAGATCAAGTTAAGTTTACGAAAATGAAGCTGAAGGGCCATGCCAGTATTTGGTGGAAAGAGGTCCAGTTGGAAAGAAATCAAAGAGGAAAAGGAAAGATCACCAGATGGGATCGCATGGTAGAGAAACTGAAGAAGCGGTTCATACCAGTGGACTACGAGTTAGATCTATTGAAAAAATTGCAAGGGTTGAAGCATGGAAGCAGATCTGTGTAAGAATAAACTAAAAATTTTCACAAGATAATCATCAAAACGGGTCACACAGAGGCCAATAAGGAGAAGATAGCCTGATATCTTAATGGGTTACAACCAAGCATTTAGGAGGAGTTAAGCCTAGTCAGAATGACCACCATTGAGAATGTGTATCAGTTTTCTCTAAAGGTGGAAGAGAAGTTGAACAAAAGATTTGATGGCAAGCAAAACGGACAAGGAGGTCAAAGTAGAAGGGGCAATGGAAAACCTTCAGGAAGCCAAAATGATGATGAAAAGAGAAGTGAAGATGTGGGTACCGGCCGAAGCCAAAGGAATGACAAATTCTACCGCCCTCGTGATCAAAACAGTGGTGATCAAAGAGGTAGAGGACGAGGGAGATATGGACAAGGATTTGGAAGAGGTGGTTTTAGAGGAACGTTTTTCCAGTGTGGTGAAGAAGGGCATCGAGCCTATGAATGTCCACAATACCAAGGAAGGGCAGACAAAAGGCCAGAAGGTCATGGAAGGGTTGTGCATGCAAATGAGGAGGCCCAATTTGAACATTCAAATGATGCTAAAAGGGGAGAAACCCTAGTGATTAGTAGAGCCCTAGTGAATAAGGAAAAGGAACCAGAACAGAGGAAGAATCTGTTTCACACAAGGTGCAAGTGTGAAGGAAAATGTTGTGATGTCATTATTGATGATGGAAGCACCAATAATCTGGTGTCAAAGGAGATGATCACAAAGTTGAAGCTGAAGAGGGAAAGGGACCCGCATCTGTATTAGATTTCTTAGTTGCAGAAAGACCACAAATTTTTGGTCAATGAGCAATGCCTAGTAAAGTTCAAGATTGGGAGCTACCATGATGAGGTACTCTGTGATATCATCCCCATGGATGCATGTCACATGTTGTTGGGGAGGTCATGGAAGTTCGATAGGCGAGCTATACATGATGGCCATGCAAACACTTATTCCCTGACAAAGGATGGGGTTCGTCACAAGTCGAAACCCCTGAAGGAAACTGAAGAAAAGGTATGCAGTAGTGCTAGAATTTGTTATGTAGATGGAAGAAAAAATTTAGAAGGTATGAAGCATGAGCATGTGTGTTATGCATTGATTCCTAGAGTGAGTAAGGAGGATAGTGAGAAGGTTCTAGAAGAAGTTTTTGGGATGTTGGATGAGTTTCAAGATATTGTTTTTGATAATGTACCTGAGGGTTTACCACCAATAAGGAAGATTAGTCATCAGATTGACTTGATTCCTGGAGCTAGTTTGCCAAATAAGGCAGCTCAAAGAATGACTCCAGCAGAAAATGAGGATTTGAACAGACAAGTTGAAGAGTTGTTAAGAAAGGGTTTGATACGGGAGAGTTTGAGTCCATGTGCAGTACCTACAGTACTAGCACCAAAGAAGGATGGAGAGTGGAGGATGTGTACAGATTCCTGAGCCATAAGCAAGATAACAATCAAGTACAGATTTCCCCTACCAAGGATGGATGACCTGATGGACTGTTTGAGTGGATCTCAGTACTTCACAAAGATTGATCTGAAGAGTGGATATCACCAGATCCGGATTCGAGAGGGAGATGAATGGAAGACTACCTTCAAGACCAAAGAGGGCCTAAGACGAGTGGTTAGTCATGCCTTTTGGGCTCAATCTTAGGAAGCACATTCATGGGCTCATGAACGAGGTACTAAAAGAATTTCTGGGAAGTTTTGTTATTGTGTATTTAGATGATATTTTGATTTTCAGTAAGATGTTGGATGAGCATCTAATGCATATTCGAGAGCCTTTGAGAAGTTAAGAGAAGAGAAACTGCTGATTAATCTGAAGAAGTGTAGTTTTGTGAAGAGGGAGTTAGTGTACTTGGGGTTTGTTGTCTCAGCAGAAGGTCTCAAGATGGACCCAGAGAAGGTGAAGGCTATTCTGGAATGGCCTACCCCAAGAACTACTACCAAGGTGAGATCTTTCCATCGGTTTGGCTAGTTTTTATAGAAAGTTCATTAGAAACTTCAGTAGTATTTGTGGACCCCTGACTAAACAATGAGAGGGATAGAAAAGAATTCAAGTGGAGCACTTGAGAAAAAAATTTTGAACTGTTGAAGCGGAAGGTGATAGAGCAACATGTTCTAGCCCTCCCAGATTTCAACAAGGTGTTTCAGGTGGATTGTGATGCGTGGTTGTGCCATTGGAGCAGTGTTGAGCCAAGTAAACCCATTGCCTATTTCAATAGAAAAAGTTAAATGATGCCAAGAGAAAGTATTTTGTATATGATGATGGTAATTTTATGCAATAGTTCAAGCATTAAATAAATGGAGACATTATTTGTTGCAGAATTTGTTCTATATATCGACCATGTGCCTTGCATACATCAAATAGTCGGAAAAATTAAATCGAGGCATATGAAATGGTAGATTTTTGCAGATTATACCTTTGTTTTGAAACATAAGAGTGGAAAGTCAAATAGGGTTGCAGATGCCTTAAGTAGGAGGCATACATTGATGACAAAGATGCAGATTGAAGTGGTTGGGTTCAATGAACTCAAGACACTGTATGTAGAAGATCCTGATTTAGAGGCTTGGAAAGCTTGCAAGGAACCTGTTACAGTGGATAGGACAAGGTGGCTGGATTTCATAATCTAGGATGGCATGTTATTTAAGGGAAGTCAATTGTGTATCCTGAGGAGTTCCATGAGGGAGAACCTGATAAAGGAGAAGCATAGTGGAAGAATGGCAGGACATTTTGGTTAGATAAGACCATTGCCATTATCAGTGAGCATTATTATTGGCCTCAGTTGTCACAGGATGTGAAGAAGTTTGTACAAAGTAGGGTATGTCAGATGGCTAAAGGAGTGAGCCAGAATCAGGCTTATATCAGCCCTTACCTGTACCAGAGAGGCCATGGGAGGATATAAGTATGGACTTTGTTCTTGGTTTGCCAAGGACACAACGAGGGAATGATTCAGTCTTTGTGGTGGTTGATAGGTTTTGAAGATGGCACATTCCATTCCATGTCAGAAGACCCATGATGCAGTCCACATTGTTGGACTTGTTTTTCAAAGAGGTGGTGAGGCTACATGGTCTGCCAAAGAGTATTGTTTCAGATTGTGACACCAAATTTGTGGGGTAATTTTGGAGGACCTTGTGGAAGAAGTTGAAGATAGAGTTGAAGTTTAGTTATGCACACCATCCACAAATAGATGGGCAGACAGAGGTTGTTAACAGGAGTCTGGGTAACCTACTGAGATGTTTGGTAGGAGATAAACCCAAGGGATGGGACTTAATCTTACCCCAGGAAAAATTGTCTTACAAATTCTGTCAATAGAAGCACCAGATCACTGTTATAGATTGTGTATGGAGGTAGCCCCAAAACAGCTCCAGAATTGAGGAAGATGGACCAAGAGAAGAAAATAGGTGTTGAAGCCGAAGATTTTGTAGAGCACATCAAGAATATACATGAGAAGGTACGAGAACACATTAATAAGATGAATATGCAATATAAGGCTAAGGCAGATCACAAAAGGAGGAATAAGGAGTTTCAGGTTGGCGATGAAGTAATGGTCCACTTGAGGAAAGAAAGGTTTCCTGTGGGAACCTATAACAAATTGAAAATGAAGAAATTTGGTCCCTATAAGATTTTGAAGAAGCATGATTCAGGGAATGCATATGAGGTAGAGTTTCTTGATAGAATCAACATTTCCCCTATGTTCAACATTTTAGATTTGACAGAGTATCATGAAGGTGGAATAGAGAAAGCACCAACAATAAGGCAGTATGGCATTCCAACACCTACTTTAGAAAGGGAGGAGATTGAAGCAATCTTGGATAGTTGTGTGGGAAGGAGTACCAGAAATAGGTAGTATGAAGAATATATGGTGAAATGGAGAGGAAGGCCTATGGAAGATTCATCCTGGCTATCCAAGGCAATGATTGACCAGTTGGGTTTTCCTCAACCATCTGAGACTTCTCAAATTACCCTAGGTGTCTGATGCAGGAGCATCCAGTGGTGTAAGGGCAATCTTGCATCACCCAAAAATAGTTAAATTTCAAGTTTCTCAATTTTTAGATGTTTTTACAGTTTTGGATACCCTTTTCGTCATAATGAAATTCCAAATTTATGGTTTTTATTTTCTATTCCTGGGTTGAAAGATATTATAGTTTTAGTTTCCCAGATTTACACCTGAAAATCTTCTAAGTTATATTTGAGGCACTTAGATTTCTCGTAATGGACCTGAAACTTTCTAAAATTAGCATAGCAAATTTTGAGCGCGTTATTGACTTTGTGACCTTTCCAACGGTTCAAACGGTTCGCGAATTGGAGTCCCAGATCAAAATTTATGGCCCCAGGAAATTGGCACACTTTCTACAAGATACAATTGCAAATGTTCTTTTGAAATTTGATTTTCAAGTTGTAATTTTCAGCACCAAACCACCTAAACTCAAATTTGAATGTTGTTTTGGCTCCAAACTAAAGAGGAGCTCTATTTATGGGCAGGTTTCTAATTTTTGGGTAGCCTTTCGAGGACAAGCTCGCATATTGCGAAAGGGTTATTCTGTAGCTTTTTGTAACTTGCATGTGTTGTAGAACTTGGGGATTTGAGATCCTTTGCATGTAAGAATCTCCATTTTCTGAATAATAAAATTATTCTCTTGTTGTGGGTTATTTTCTAAGTCTCGGGCTACGGCCTCATCAATTGTAGAAAGAGTCATTATACATAAATGCACAAGTACATATATTTTCTTAAATTTAATAGTTTTATGGAATGATCAAATTCAAAAGCATATGAAGGTGCAAAGGGTTAATGTTATCTCTATTTCTATGCCAACATCTACACCCCTTTCATCCTTTAGTATCCCTAACAAGTTGAAAACTATGCATTAGACAAGGATGCAACAGATGCCATAGCTTTCAAAAAGTGAACTAGCACAATTGTGACTGTCCTAATTTATATTACCAATGCCCTGGCATGAACAACAATTATAGCAAAGTTTGATGCTGCTTACTTAAGTGTTAAATTCTGATTGCAACCTATTACATAGCAACTTAGCTTTTTTTTAGAGAAAATTTCAATTTGATATTTTTATTAGTTAACTTATTAATAAATGGCTATTTATGGTATTGTTGAGATTTATTACCTCATTTTGCAATGCTGCTACTTTTCAAAAATTGGCTTGAGTGGTCTCAAAATGAATTATTCTACTTTCAATTTTCATATCATGAATAGTCATTCTTACAAAACCCCATTGCTTCTCCAATTTCATCATTAATTTGAATCTCTTACCATTGTTACCCTTGTTGGTTTTGATGGAAAGTCATGAACATCATTCAATTTCCAACCATTCATACCTTTGACATTGAACCTGCTAGCCAAGAGAGTTGTAGGTTGTCACTTAGACTATTAATACTGTGCCTACTCAGTGCTACCATTGCATTGTTGTTCATAGTATTTCTATTGTTAAGCATGTAGGCCAATGGATTTGTACAACTCTATTCATAACATAGATGTACTAGCAAGTCATCTACAGTATTGACTTGCAAACTCCTTACAAATCATCATTCTCATTTATGTTGTTATTCATACAAAATTTAGGCCATTCGCATGTAGGAAGTCTATATGGATTATCCAAAAAGGAAAATGTTAGCAACTAAAACTACATAACAATTCTAGACACGGTTTGTTGCACTAACCTGCACCTCATTTGAGTTGAATGCAACCTTTTACACTAGCATGCAAATAGTATTTATGTTATTGATCAGCTCTAGCCCTGATCTCTGATGCACACAAACTCATAGCATTGGAATCAAATTGTGAAAATTTGTGACAATTTTTTCTTTAAAAAAAAAAAGCATTTTATTAAAATATCCCCAGAGAAGAAAATGTGGGTATAAGGTTCTAAAACCTAGTCATAATTACAAATTCAGTTGGAAAAGCTCAGGTCTCAAACAATAGGAAACCCATGCTTCTTATGAGGATGCCCAAGTCCAAAACTCTATTGCAGATAAATTTTCCTGCAAAGGGTACACACTGATTGCCAAAGGATGAGTAATTCCAAAGATCACGGAAGTACTCCTAATCACATGAGGAATCACCCATGTCCTGTAAAGGGTAAAACCTCAATATGCTCTGCTCTCCCAACAAAAGGATTACCTCAACTTAGCTACCCATAATTCAAAAAGTGAGTAAAACAATAATAGAACAAATGTATGAGTAAATCGCTACGCCAACAAAAGTCAATATTGATGTGTCTCTACTTTGACATCACCATTGTAATATGGTCGTAACATGATGTTTTGGAAGTGGAATAGCCATTAAACACTACATCAGACTATCCCCTAGAATTTAAAATGACTATTTTACATAAATCCAAAACACTCTGAAGTAAATGGACAACCAGAGAATAAACTCACTGCCATGACAGCATAAGCCAAGAGAAAAAACATAAAAAGTGGAAGTTCAACAAACCGTCTTCAGAGGGTGTTGTATAATAAGCATATGTCTAACATTGCATTAGTAGAATAAATACAACAATATATACTGTAGCACTTTCCATTTCTGCCTCTCAAAATAAGCTTCACATAAACCCCTAGCAATCCTAGTAATGCCTATAGACAATATATATATATATATATATATATATATATATATATATATATTCATGGATTTCTTCATATTTACCAAGTGTCAAAACCCAAATGATAATAGAAATTCCATTTCCTCAAGTTCTGCAAATAAAGTGGGATAGGGTGTAATATTTTGCACTTGAGCATTAGAATAAAAGCGATATTCTTCCTCCCCTATTTCGGTACAATTTATTACAATGGATTTTTGACCCTGTAGATTTTCTAGTCCCTAATTATGAAGGGAATGTTCAAATTTAGCTTTAAGCTTTGATAAAATATAAGATAGATTTAAAATTTATAGCATATTATAGCCAATACCTTTAATTAGAAAAACATTGCACACATAGCAGTGTAGTGCCTGCAAATGTATTAAATATGATAACGAAAAAATGGGCAGAATTTGCAAAGAAAATATTATGAAGCCCTACCAAACCAGTCTATTGATGTCGTGCCAAAAAGCCAATCAATGGCGATGACTGTTGAATCGGTTACTGTTTCGGTTAGGCTATGAGAAATTAAAAGAGAAATAACAATAATGAAGAAGAAGCAGAGGCCGACACACATATGGTATTGGTAATCCAGAAACAAGAAACGTTGCAAAGGCAAAATAACTATGCATCGCTAAGCATGTTTTTTGTCCATTGTCGTCTCTATGTGTTGCCGTGAAGGTTTTGCAGTTTTCCATAGTTTCCAGTAGCTTCCAGTAGCTTCTCCCATGTATTTAATTAACTATAATGTTCAGGTAAAATTATTGTGATAACTTAATTTCTCAAGTTTTCTTAAATGAAAAATGAATTATAGAGACCAATGGAAAAACAGATAAATAATAATTTTTAAATATAACAAATATGTTATAAAATACAAACTATAGAAATAAAAGAAATATACTTAAATTATCCAATGTGATTGGTGAGCACAATTGAAAAAATAAAAATCAAATGATTGCAATAATAACCTGCCGATAAACTAATAAATTAAACAAATATATAACAATATGTGAACATGAAAAAATAATAATAATAATAATAAATGCATTTAATAAGATAATCAGATAATATAAAATAAAGAACTACACTTTAAAATATATAAACACGTGTAACACATTTTTACAGATAACACACTTCATCTTTGACCAAAATTCCATGTTTGAATTCTTTAAGCTTTGACCGTTGAATCTTATAACTCCTTTAAAATCAAATCTCAAAAATAATCAATCCCTAAATTAAACTTTTTTGTGACTTTCTAGGGGCCTTAAATCGATCCAACCAAATAAAAATTAGAGAATATATCTTAAATATAAATACTCATGAAATAATTGCAATGTGATCCGATGAATAAAATTAGCAGTTCGACCATAAGTTTAATGGGCATGCTACAGTTTTTTATTATAATAATATAAAAGATTAAAAAGGTATATTAGTGTTAAAAATGTATGTATTTTTTAAATGGATATTTTGTTAGATGGAATTTAGGTAAATTTTTGTGTGATATTTTTTTAATATAAATGATGCAATAGTTTTATAAATTTTATATTTCTCTTTTAAATTGACAAGTTTCGTCGTATTACAAACAAAATAATATTTTATGAAATATATAAATTAATTCAATTAAGAGAAAATAAACAATCATTCTCAAAAGTTTTTCTCAAAATATGCAATAATTACATCTAAGAGGTGATAAGTAACTATCCTCAAATGTACTAGTATCAACATAATGTTTATTAGTTGTTTGATAAATGTAATACATATTAAATTTGTAATTTCTTATATTGGAAGTGATTCCAATTAATTTTTAGAAATTTTAATGGATTGAAATTACTAATTTCAAGATTTGGATGGGATTGGTTGTTTTTAAATCCTTGTATGAATTTTGTACTGAACTTGGTTTGCTACTTCAAAAAATAGTATGGTGAGCACTAGAGTAATTGTGAAGAGGTTAAATAAGACTCGTGTTGGGTGTAATCGTAATGTGGTGGATCTTGGAATTAGGAATGCGTTTACATGTTCCTATGGGTCACCTAGAGCTTATGTTGGGAATTATGTGACTACCCCTAGCATGGTGGCTATGTTATTTTATCCTATGATCTTCTGTAGTAGAAGAGTGTTCATGTTGGGTTCCTATTGTTGGCCCCTAGTCACATGGGAAAGCACTAGTTGTGTTGACCACTATGTGGAGTACTTAAGCTAGGTTCATGGTTTCAAACCTTGGTTTCATGAAAGCATTGAATAATTATCCCTTGGTTACATGTGGGTTATGGAGTTGCTCATTTAGTGATCTAGAAGCTCTTTAATAACTTTTTTTTCATTTGCATGTACTTGGTGATGGTTATGGAATTGAACTTTCAGTGGCTGGATTTTCTAAGATAACTTCACCTTTTTTATTTCTATTCTTGAATGTTATAGATTCATGATAATTACTTACATATATGATATTTCTATACTTGTTTAAAATCTATGGTTATGCTTGTTTGTGATATTTCATTGGTTTGGTTCATAGATTTGGTGGTTTTCATATTTTTGGGTTCCTAAACGTTTTGTAAGTTCTATGTTAACCAAAATTTATGATTTTGTAGATATGTGAAGAGACTGTCGTTTAAGGTTTTGTGGATGGAGATAGTTGTAGATTTACATGCATGCTTTGCACATGGTTTGAGGAGGTTGGTTACATCCTTCTTGAGTGGAAGTGTTAGTATGTGTTTTATTAATTACATTTTTGTGAAGCTTCTTTTTGAGTTCTCAAACCATTGTTACTTTGTTGTTAGTTTGTGGAAAATTAGATTTGGATCTGATCTAGTCTTAATTCATGCATGATCTGCATGTTATCTCTAGTGGTCTTTATTTTATATGTTATTAATGTGGTGTTGAATATATGTATTGTATTTGTTTGAGATCTATGAGTTTCATTGCTTCTTATTTTTTAATGGAGCAATGGCTATGATTCTTTTCATATTTGGATTATATGTCTATCCCTACTTGTGTGTTGCCTATACTCCTGTGCTACATATAGAACCTAGATGTGGCATATCTATAGCAATAGATCCTTGTAGTAATGATGGTGTCTTATGTGCATAGGGGTGTTGTTGTAGACTATTTTGATATCATAGTTCATTAAAAAAAAATTGTTTCATCTTTTTAGCTATCATAGTGCATTAGTATATAAAATTGAAGTGAGGTAGAGAGATAGTGGTTGGATTACATAAGATACTTTGGAACTTGTAGCAATTTAATATGGTGTCTAAGAAACTTTGAATCATGGCTTAATGGGTAGTTTGTATAGTTACATAGTTAGTCCTATCTTCTTGGTTAGAGATCATGGGCTTTACTTTGAGAGTTTCTAGTGTTATGGTTGAGTACATTGACAGTGTGAGGCCATGGATAATCTTTAATTAGGAAATATTTATCATGTTTCCATGTGTAGCAGTAGATCACTTTTAGTGGTATCTTTGGCAATGATATAGGTCTATCGCTTTGTGATGGATGATCTTATATAATGGATGTTGATGTCATGAGGAGCTATTAGATTCTATCTTTAGTGAGCAGTGATTGTTCTTTTATATTTTCTTGTTTTATCAATAAAGGATGGTTATCTTCATAATTTTTTAAGATGTGAGCAAACTATTTCATGGAGATCACTTATAATTTTCTGATTGAATTTGTTTATGTTGTAAATCATGATATTGTATAGGATTGAATTTTCACCCCTTATGCAAATTCCCCTTTTTTCCTTTACCCACCTTAGACAACCAAGTTTGGAGGCTTAATTCCACTAAGCCCGCTAGTTGCAAAGTACTTGGTGCCTATTTTGAGTGTTAGTGGAGGAATTTCTATTGGGGAGACCCGCGCAACATGCAGACATTCACACAACACACTTACGTCCATAGCAGATTCATGTGATTGAACCTGCAGATGCTTACTCTTCTCATTGGAGGTGAAGTTTTAATGCCCCCTTCGGTCAACCAACCCAAATATGGCCCTTTTTCTCCATCCTTTCTTCAAATTTATACTTCCAACTTGCATTCCAACTTCTACACATCTTCCAAGCATTGAGCTTACTCTTGACCACTTCAAGCATTCAATCCAACACTTCTAGCATCATTTTAAGCATTCGATTGCAGCAAACCAACACTCCATCACATCGATAGAGTACATTTGGGACCATGCCATTGCAGCAAAGGCTTGAGTACTCTCATTTCTCCCCCAAGTAGCCTTGAGTTCTCTTGGTGGGGGTGGTAAGCTTCCCTCTCCTCTCTATCACTTGGTTTAGTAGCATAACACTATTTTGTAGTGCTTATTTTCTCTTCACTATATTATTTTCTTTATCTCATTTCCTTGGATGTCTGTGGAGCTGGAAACACCTACATGGGGGTCTAACTGAGGTAGGCCCCTATACAGCCACCCAACATTTACCCTCTTTCTATGTCTAGGTGTGTGTGATCCTCAGAGAACTAGATGGTGAATAAGTTCCTTGTTGAGATTCTCCTTATTTTATCACTCTTTCATATTTGCTTTATAATATTAGAGAGTAATTAATCTATCTAGTTACATCATTGTAGCACTTTAGTTAGTTAGCTAGCTTGTTAGCTAGTTTTGTTGGCTTGACCTCATCTTTATTGTTGTCTGGGCATATGAACGATAGCACACTTTTGAGATGTCAGAGCATCGCGTTGACGTCTAGAGATCACGCTTCTATCCTTGGAAAGAGAGCTTTCTTGGATGTAGTGTTAGACCTAGAAACCAATGGTCCTAGTTTTTTCCTCTATTTTGAGTCTACAGAGTAACTGAGAGGCCCCATGGTCCTCGTTACTCTCACCTTGCATTTCCCAAACATTACACTTAGCTGAGGTAAGTTAGGGAAGCGTCTCGCATCTTGAACCTTTGTGACCTAGGGTCTTGCACACGGTGGTCCCCCTCACTTATATTTTTGGTGAACCTAATGTGAACCAACATTTGTTCATCCATTGGTGTTGAAACTTCCCATGGGTACTTTTTGATTGTTGTGATCTTGAGCATTATGAAGGTTTATGAGCATCACAACCCAATCCACAACTTTTGGGTATATCATTAGGAGAAGTGTACGACACCTTTCAATAGAAGGGATGGTCTTGATTGGTCTCTCTATAGGCCTTTTCTTTGGTCCTGCCATTAGTTTGGTTGCATAGGAGCAGTTACCAAGGAATGAGATGGGATTTTCTAATGAAACCGATCATATTCTCACTCCCCCTGTGTCTCCTATGCCATCATCGGTGGATGAGCATGAGGGCATTCAAATTCTTGCAGAATACATTGCCACCCTTGCTAAAGGATTAGGTAACTTAGAAAACCACTTGGAAAGAAACCCGAATATGGCTAGAGCCACTTGGACTGTTAGTGAATTAAAACATATGATGGGTAAAGATCGAATAGGCATAGAGCTTCTAAGTGGTCTCCTCAGTCTTTCCATAGCATGTGCTCCTTCAAGCAACCCTATTTTTGCACAAGGAGTGACTTTCAAAGAGCATGAAGGACAGTTATGGGTATTGATGCCTCCCACTTTTGTTTACATGGCCGACACAGTCACTTCTATCAGTATCCCTTCTACCCTTGAGCAACCTAAAACTATCAAAGTGAATAAGGTCCCTTTGAGATTTAGCTTTACCCCTTCTATCACATCTAGTGGTGGAGGTTTTGGCAGGTTGAGTGGTGGAGGCTTTGGTAGTGGCGGTGGATTCAGCAATGGAGGGGGTGTTGGCAGAGGTGGCTCTAGTGGGAGTCATGGTGGTGGTTCCAACAAAGGCCCTACTGGTGGCAATGGCTCTAGTGGTGGCTCTAGTGAGAGTCATACTGGTGGCAATTTTGGAGATGGGCTTGGCAGTGGTTCTAGAGGAGGTTCCTTTGGCCCTCTATCTTCTAATGACCCCATTTTGAACACTCTTCTATAGAATATGGATAAGATGTAGAGCCAGTTAGCGAGTCTCTCCCAGGCCTCTGTCCAACCTATCTTCCAATCTTTCTTTTGACATAGTCCATTGTCTATTGCAATCTTAAACACTCCCTTCCCTCAAGGAATGGAGATCCCTAAGTTTGAAAACTATGGTGATAAGGGAGATCCATAGACACATGTATCTACCTTTAATACCCAATGCACTGAATTCTTCCATCACAATGCGTTGATGGCTAAAATGTTTATGCAATCTCTCAAGGACACAACACTTGAATGGTACTATTCCTTGCCTGACAATTCTATTTCTCACTCGACCAACTTGTTAATTAATTCCTTAGATAGTTCCAAGCAAACATCAGGCCTAAGATCACCTTTTCAAATCTTGTCCAATGTAAACAAGGAGATAATTGAAAGATTACTAATTTCATAGCACGCTACCAAGCACTCCTTTCACAAATCTCATATCAGTTGCTCGATTATGATGTGCAGAAGGTGTTCATAAGCAACTTACAAAGGCCAAGTGGTAAGAGAAGTTTTCCTTGATGAAATACCCTTCTTTCACCCATTTGTGTGTAGCTTTACGAGAGTACCAACAAATGGTTGTTCAATTCATGGGTTCCACCTCGCGCTCCTATTCTAAAGGAAAATCCATCATATCAATCTCTGGGAAAGGCAAAGCCATTGTGAACATAGTAGTCGTTGTTGATGACAATGGTCTCAAATGCAACCAGAAGTTCATGACACTACTATATTTGACTCCAATTTCTAACCAAGGTTTGTTGAAATATCGGTATACGATTGTCGGAATACCAACGAAACACTCAAGAAATTTTCATCGCTTAATTTTCATTGCATTCTCGACCAACTTTAAAACTTTGAAACTATGACACACTTTCATCAATTGTCGCCATGAAAAAGTGATTTTTTGTTCATCGGAATATCGACGAAACTTTTTCAATTTAGCAACACAAAATAACTAGAAAAAAATTGGCATGCCCCTTCCAAACCATTGAAACAACACTAGAGATTCACTAAACTTTCAACAAAAGTAACTGACAAACCACCAAGAATGTCCAATGCATTTTCTATACTTGCAACAAATTTTTCATCGAACATTTTTGGTGGTTCATCAGTTATGTTCGTTGAAAGTTCAATGAAACAATGCAATTTTTTTTTTTTAAAGTATTCTTTCAAATGTTACTAGCATTCTCATTTGTGGGACTATAATTCTCAAATATTTAATAGGTAAAATAAAATTAGTTGTTCTTTATATTGCATTATAAGTTCATTGTCCTATAAGACTATCGTAGTAGATACATGGTTGTTATCTATATCATAATGCCTCTGTATAATTTTTTTCCCAAACCTAGTACTATCTATTTGTGAGTTGTAAATGACTTAATATCAGAGTAAATGTGTGTACATGGTTGGTTAACCTATTCAGCATCCAATGCTAGATGATCAGGGACTGCCATAATCAAGATTAAGAATCTTATATATGACCAAGTGGTGCTTAAAATAAAAACATTCATGAGACTTTTACCCATTATAGAAATTAAACTACTAACATCTCTCCAAGGAGTCACATTTTTGTTCTTTGTTGACAAGTTTAAGTTTCCTGTTATGAGGCAACAAAGAGATGAGTATTTTCAATTTCAAAAGATCAAGTAGTCATAGCATACCTAAAGATTAACAACCATTTCAAATCCCACTGAATCAAGGAATGTTTCTTCTTCATTTATGTTTGGATTCATTTCCAACTATCAACATTCATTATTTTTTAGAACACACATGTTGCTAATCCTTGTGTGAGAATTCAAATACACAACTATCTAGAACAATCCACAACATATCATCCATCAACAAACAATTAGGCAATGGTAGTCAACTAGAATTTATTAGATTAAGTGGGCATCTATTTTTGTAAGTATCCACATACTTGGGATGGAAATATACTTTGCATTAAGCATGCTTATAATAGAGCTCCACACAAGTTTATGAGGTAAAGTCCTTTCTAAGCATGTCTTGGGTTTTAGCTTGTGACACCCTTGGGCATACCCACTACACCACCTCATGTGGAATTTGCACAAATAAGAATAAGAAACAAATAATGCATAGATATTTCAACACATCCAAAGTGTTCACAAAGAAATACAATAGATGCTTTCTCACCAACAACAAAAATACAAAATCACCATGACACTATGATATGGGCCTCACATCGTTTTGCACATAATTATTGGGAACATTTTTATTTTAAAACTTTTGTAGTACCTAAGACTTCACATAGTATTTAATGTGAAATTCCTCAAGACATACTTTCCTCTTCTTAAACTAGTGGCAACTTAACATCCTTCAAACTTGGATCCTAAGAACTTGTGTGCATTTGCACAAGGTGAGATAATATAAATAACCACAACATACACATGTAAAGGTTCGCATTATTTATTCAAAGTGTTTAACGTTGGGTTGTATGAAAATCAAGCAAAGTTGTAGAATGTTTAGTAGCTCTATGTTCAATTTTTATAGCTCACTAAAGTCATGATAGGAGAAATCGCTTCTCAAGAAATGGAACATATAATAGCAGGTCTTCATACCATACTTGGGTTAGCATGAAAACAAGTTTGATGAATTCCTTACATCATCCCCAAATATAAGAGAAAGTGAGCAAGAAGAATCATACACAAGGAAAGAAAAAGGATTACAATTGTGTGTTAAAATACAACCAAATATTCATACCTAATTCATGGCAGTAGGGGACAATAAGCATAAGTAACAAAATGAAAAAAAACTTTCCCTGTGCCTATTACATCAAAGTGAAATTACAAAGTAATTTTCCAAACCACAAAAATTGCTTTCAAACTATTCTTCTCCCATGGAGAAGACATGAAGTGGATCTACTAGAAAGTCTTTTAAATCTCCACACTTTCCTAGTGCCCTGGTGGCCATGGATGCTCAATTTAGAGACAAACAAGGTGCCTAAACTATTTTATATGCCTAGAAGGAATTCCATTTTCATGGAATGATATAGTTCAAGGTATGTTTGAAGTGGATACATTGAATATTGTTAAAATATTGGGCATTATATAAACCACTACTATCACAACTATTGAAACATGCTCAAGTACTAGGTCCTCTCCCTTGGATTAAATTAAGGAAAACATTATTGTAAAAATAATATGTATAGAAGAATATGAATGTAAAGGAAAATGGATATTAGCAAAACATAAATGTAAATAAAAGTAGTGTGAGTAGAAAATGAATCTAAATTGGTCTTGAACAAATAAAATCATACATAATTACAATTAAGTTATATTGACCTTGTACTCATTTCCATTGTCAATCTTGAAGGTTACTTCGATGCCTTCTGTAGAAACTCTCTGGCCACGAGGCAAGAGAAGGTAGGAAAACCAAGTCTATATTGATGACTTCCTAACAATCAAAAAGAAACAAGCAACCAGTCAACCCTATTAGAACAAGATAATCTTATGAATTGATTTTATTTGTTTTAAGTTGGCTAATGGATAGTGGACCTAGTTCTCTTGAATTGAGATACTACTAAGATGTGTTGACTGGTGATTTTAGACTATCGATATTCTACTTCAATCTCTATAAGTTACTTTTATCTTAAATATATTCAAGGTAACTCTGCAAAAAAAATCACTGATCTATTAGAAATTATGTAGATTATTTTGTTAATACTTCTCCATTTTGATATTTTCTTTCAAAAATTCATAGAAAGATATGTAATTCCATATTTGAAACTTACATATTTTAATTCCACTAGTTCTGGAAGTATAGGATATGATTCCAAAAATTATGAAACACATTGGCAATATATTGGATGAATGAAGTAAACTATGCAATGGGCAGGTGTAAAGCCAAATTCCTTAACCCTTATCAACATCCTTCTATCCTATTCTAAAACATGTGCTTTGGAACAAGGCATGAAAATCCATCTAAGTATAATGAAAAGGATATTTTTTTCAGATATTATAGTTGGAAATGCTTTGGTAGATATGTATACAAAATGTTGATGCATAAACAAGGCAATGAACTATTTGAAAAAACACCCCAAAGAAATGTGGTCTGATGGAATGCCATTATTGTAGGATATGCACAAAAGGGATTATTTAGAAGGATTTACAAACTTTCAAGAAAATGCAATTGGTAGGTGTAGAACCAAATTTTACAATTTTGGCCAGCATCTTGCTTGCCCAAAATGGGAGCTTTGGAATAGGGTATGGACATCTACCAAAGCATAAAGGAAGGGAGATTGTTGAGTCATTCCACATTCATTATTAGTGGCCTAGATACTAAATGGTGGTTTTAAGACCTTAACTCACCAATAGAGGTGTGGTGAAGTTTTCACAAAAAATTAACCAATCATTTAGGATCTTGAGGGATAAAAATTTAGTGGACACAAGGATTGGTATGGGAAATTGATGTGCCATGATGATCACAATTATGTAAATTAATACCAATTAATTATACTTAATTATATATTTCTGCTAGAAAAGCTCAACAAATTGATGAAAATGGATGAATTGAATTCCATAAACATAATTGTTGTTTTAATCACATACTAAATGGTGGTTTTAAGACCTTAAATGGTGGTTTTAATCCCATCAATATAGGTATAATACGTCAATGGGATGGATTGAAATACAAGTCTTTTTATATGTTTAGTGTTTTTTTATGGTGGCAAGATAGTAGAAGACCAGAACACAAGAATATGTTGTTTCAAGGCAAAAACTAAGTTTTTCCACCCAAAAATGGAGGTTTCAAGTAGGGTATTGAAAGAATAATGCATGCATGGGCTAGGATATTATTCTAAAAGCATAAGTAGACACAATGAAGCATTTTTCAATGATTTTCTAGTATTGGAGGTTTGTAAGTATGTGTTTCATGAAACCCTCCTTGTTTTGGTGCTTGTTCACCCTATAAACAAGGGTTTGATGGTTCAGGGAGTTTTAAATCCTTTCAATCCTTAAAGTTGATTGAATCTTGAGTTTTGTGACATGTATGGTGACTATTTGAATTTTTTTGGTGTTTTGGTGAAGATTTATGAGCACTTCCTTTGCAAAATAGGCCTACTTTAGTAGCCATTTAGCATCGCATAGTGTAAAAACTTGATGATTTCTTTAAAGTAGAATATTGAAAGCTTTTACTATGTTGATGTAGACAGTAAAAAGTCTTTTAATGTGTATTTGGATTTTTGGATTCACCTGCTTTAGGGTATGGAAGCCTATTTAAGAAGTGCTTATTTGCATGGATAATGGTAATCTGATAAAACAGTGACAAAAGGAATTGTTAGTGGTTGGAAACTACTGTATTCATGCTGAAAAATATATTTCAAATTTTAGGATAAGGTATAGAAGGAAATGTATGTTGTTTTATAATGATTTAGGTATGGTGAATCTAATATGCATGAATGATGATTTGACTGCAAAAAGGATAGTAAATTTGGAATGGACAGAGTTGTGAAGTAGATGATTGATTGTTTATTTCAAAACATGATGAAACTATTGTCTTGAAGGTTTGATAATTGGTTTTAGTGAGAAGGTATAGATGGTTTTTAATGTGCCTTGGTGATTTGGTATAGGTGTTTGATTGTTTTTCCTTGAAGGGATACAATTGCAATGCAGATTGATATGATGTAAAGTAAAGCATGTGAATGGTTCTCTAATAAGGTTTTGATGTTGTAAAGTAGAGTATGTGAATGGTTCTCTAATCAGTTTTTTTGATGCAATGACATACAAAAGGAATAGCATTAAGAGAACAAATGCAAGAAAGCAGATCATAGAGCAGGAGTCATAGAGCATGAAGTTTTTTGTGGAAAGACTTGTGCCATGAATTTTTTGTGGATAGACTTGGAGGCATGAAGCATATGAGGATATGAATCTTAGGTTTTACATGCTAAATTTTAATACATGGAAACTGATCATAGATATGAATTTATAAACAATCCAAAAGACTATCCTATGCCCTTAGAAAAGGTTATGACTGTGATGTATTTTCAATGGTTTTATGCACTGTGAGACTCTAATGGATTGGTAGACTATGGTTTATCCTCCATAGGTATTTATGAAATATGTTTACCCTGAGTAATGTATTAATGACTATTATCCCTTTTGTCCATACAAAGATTAATGACTGAGATTAAAGCATTATGAGAGTGTGCTAGTTACGGTTGTGGCTTAACAAGGGTAGATTTTGGTAAGGAAGACAATAAGTTGAATGAATGTAAGAAGAGAATTTTTTTAATACTTGCAAAAGGTACAAAATTTCATGGTTAAGTGGAAGCCTCTCATCAACAACAAGATCCAAATATCCATGTATCTATCTCAATTGATCCTCTAAATGCTTCAGGGTTGCCTTGTTTTTTCCTGTGTAAGTGTTTGAGGGCTAAATAGAAATGACATCCACCAATTCACTCACTGTCTTGGAACTGTAACTTGGTGGATTGGTGTGAAACATGGTATGATAGAGGTTCATTGCATTTAGGGTTCTATTAAAGAGAGAAACTTGGCATTGAAGTGATGCCCTAGGGCTGATAGGGGCAATTTTCTTGTGAATTTGTGGTTGTTAAGTCAGGGTTTGTCAATTTGATGGATATCTTGGTAGAGTTATGGTGACACTATTTGATGGTCCAATCTCTACTTCAAAAAAAAAATCTCTAACAACTCTAAGAGATATAATGGGATGGAATTAAAGGAACATTCATATGAAGGATCTTCTAATGAAGGACATTTGAATTAAGGTCTTCATTTGAAGGTCCTTCATGCAAAGGTTCCTTTTATAAAGCATTTTAGACATGAAATATTTAAAATAAAAAATACCTTCATTTGAAATTCTTGACATGGCATCATTTTTGAATGAAAATTCTTCATTCAAAGGTCATGAAAGGACATTTGATGCAATCATACACCTTGTTAAAGTTTTAACTTAATAGTAAGTGCATCAAGAGTAGTTGTTGGGCCCATTCAACAATCTCTGATGCAAGGATTGAATTTTCTAGAATGTATCTACTATCAAGAAAGCCAATTTGTTTACATGTATGACTATATCTCAATAAATAGGTTTAATTGTGATGACAATGATATTGATAGAGATTTTTTAATCTAGTTGTTGAGAAGCATAATTGGCCACCATCATAGGAAAGATTCTTCATTCTCACTTTTAGGTGTTAAAATTTAACAATACCTTGATTGATGAAAAAGCCCAAAGAGCCTTTCTCCATGGTATCCAAATACACATAGCAGTGGTCTTCTCTTATACGGCTGGACATGATTTAAAGAACTTAGCTAGGAATTATTCATTTAACCTAAGGTTTTCTCATAATGCCATCATTGGAAAAGTATGATAAAATTCTTCTATTATGAAGAATTGGTTTGTGTCTCTACTAATCACTTTAAATGTTTGTAAGGATAAAATGACTAATTGCATCAGGTAGGAGAGAATCAACTTTGAGTTCTTCAAAGATTATATTCCTCTATTCATCATTTTTAAGGGTTGTGTGTGGAGGAGGTTATCACTACCAAGAAGGGAGGAGACCTTTCCTTGCATATGTTTGTGGTGGAGGTATTAAAGAAACATTGAATGCCTCTATTTCCATTCATTAGATCTAGCTTAGCCTAACATATACTTGGGCTCCTTTTCCCCTATAAACACCCATATGTTTGATTTTATGTTATGTAAGCGTAATTCCATGCTATGTTGAAATATAAGAAGTGGAGGAGGCCAAAAGGAAATAACCCCTTTTTAGTTGTACCTTCAAATTTTTTCTTATTGTTTTATGTTTCTAGAAACTTTGTCGACATAAGATTTGTGGTAGGTCATGCAACAAAGAATAACATGTTTCCACCAACAAATTGAACCTCAAAAGTTAGTGGGACTTAATTATGAGTTCTAGATGAGAATGATGACAATGTCAATATTTTTGGAGGAGGTGGGAGGCATTAAGCTTAATGTGGAGGATGTTGGGGGTAACTAGGTGGTCAAATAGCTAGATTGACATGAGCATATGAAGGATCAATAAGAAAAGGAAACTATAAGTTCAAGTTGTGCAATATTATTGAAAGGGGAGGGACAAACATAAAGATTGGAGGAAAAATAAAGATAACGTGGTCAAATTCACTAAGCTTGTAGAGAGGGCTAAGTCTACAATTGCTTCAGACTCATGCGATGAAGGCTATGTGTAATGAAATCCTAGACCTCAACCAAGATTTGGGTAGATTATGGGAGTTTTCCCAAGACCTGAGGTTGGTCGATAAAAATGTGAAAGACTAAGCCATGTTATTTTTTGTGTTATCTTATACCATTTTATGATAATGGAGGTGCCAATGTATGAGAAGATATTTGGAAACTAGGCATGAAAAATGCAGGTTAAAGAGAATGGGGTTGCCAAACTTATAGTACTCATTGTCCCTTGGTCATGGATTTTCCCTGAGTGCCCTCAACCTCATCCTCGGCTCTATTATTGACCTTGTTTTCACTCCAAACTCTTCCTCGATGTTGGTATTGACCTTGTTTTCACTCCTCCAAACTCTTCATTGGCACTAGTATTGACCTTGTTTTAACTCCAAACTCTTCCTCAATGCTAGTATTGACCTTGTTTTCACCCCTCAAAACTCTTCCTCGGTGCTGGTATTGACCTTTCACTTCTCCAATTTGACAAGCTACAACCTAGTTTCATTAGCTTTTAGAGTATGTTAATTAAATTAAAAATTATGGTGCCATTTAGCTAGGTTTTAATATTCTACAATATAGTTAAGTATATATTAGCTATATTTTACATAATAAATTATATAATTATTTGACTTATTATAATTATATATTATATTCTTTAACAAAATTATTAAATACATATAAAATTATTATAATTAATAATTAATAATAAGTATATTTTTATATAATACAAAATATTTAATTAATATAATACATATTTAATATAATAGTAATATTAGATTAAATTATATATAATATAATTATATTTATTATTATATAATAGTATATATAAGATTTTACCTAATATTTTAGAGGATTTTACCATTAAAAGGCAGTGGAAATTTGTTTCCCAATGACACAATAGTGGTTTCCAGACATGAGATTTGTTTCAAGCTCAAATCTCACAATATATGTAGCCTATTAGCTAATACAAAGAGAGATAGAAACTAAAAAGATAGAGAATGAGAGAAAGAGATGAACTTAGATAGATAGGGAGAGAGGGAGAGAGAGCATGAGAGAGAGAAATATAAGAGATACAAAGGAAAAGAGAGAGAGGGAAAAGAGAAACTAAATTTTGATGGTTGTTTCATGTCAACAATCCAAGGATGGCATGTGTCCTTGGGAAGTTATGCTCAAGTTAGCATGCCATTTGATTAAAGATATGATAATTCTCCTTTAAGACCTCTTCAATGTACCCATTGCACACTTAAGGAGACAAAGATAAATAGAGGGGAGAAAATATAGAGGGAGAGGGAGATAATGAGAAACATACAAATAGAAAGGGAGACAAAGAGATAGAGAGTGGTAGAGAGATAAAGAGATAAGGATGAATAGATAGAGATATAGGGAGGATGATTGATATATATCTCCCTATCTCTCTTTATCTCTCTATATCTCCCACTATCTATGTCACTCCCTCTTCCCCTATCTATCTATTGTGATATCTCTCCCTCTCCCCCCTTTCTCTCTCATTCACTCCATCTCTCCCTCCATCTCTCCTACTCTATATCTCTATCTCTATTTCTCTTTTTATCTCCCTCTCACTCCTCTCTCTATCTCTTTCTATCCATATCTCTCTCTACCTCTACCATGATCACTCTATCTCTTTCACCATCCCCCTCTATCTCTCTATATCACGCCCTTTCTATGTACCTCCCTCTCCCTCTATATATATTGAGCTATTTGTCCCTCTCTCTCCCCTATCTTCTTCTCTCTCTCCCTTTCTACATACCACTCTCCCTCTCCCCCTCTTCTTTCTCTCCATTTTCTACCTATCTCCCTCTCTTCTCTCTATTCCTCTTCAACCTATCTCTCCCTCTCTCCCCCCTTCTCTATCTCTCCTCCTCTACCTATCTATATCCCTTTCTCTTCCTCCCCCTCTCTTCCTCCCCCTCTCTATCTCTTGCCATCTCTCCCTCCATATCCCTCTATCCATCAACTCTCTATCTCCACCTCTCTTCCTTTCTCTTCCCATATATCTCCATCTCTCTAAGTTCTCTTCCCATATATCTCTATCTCTCTCTCTTTCACCATCCCTCTCTATCTCTCTATATCACCCCCTTTCTATGTCTCTCCCTCTCCCTCTATATATATTGGGCTATCTCTCCATCTCTCCCCTATCTTCTTCTCTCTCTCCCTTTTTACATATGGGTGGCCCTAGGAAGCTCATGTAAAATATCTAAAAGTAACACTTATCTTTCTAATTTCAAGCCTTCTAAAAATAGTGTTTTGTTAAACTATAAGTAGATTATTGTCACCAAGCTATTTAGTGGGTTGAATAATGTTGTGTTATGACCCTTGGTCTCTTTAAAATAATTAGAAAATATTAGGGAGATCGAAAGGCGAGAAAACTAAACTCCTTCAAAATAGGGATAGTTGTGAGTTTGTTGGTTTTCTTTGTATACTATATACTTAGTTCCTCTAGGATAAATAAGTCACTGTAGAAATGAAAAATGTTTGATTATCTACCTAATATTGTTTTGTTTTTTTGAAATGGAAGAGATCTACAAATTTATAGAAATTGCTATATGTTAATGGTCAAATTATTAGACTATTTAGATCATTTTCTTAGTTGTGTATCCTAATTAATAGAGTAAGATTTTTCATTTTAATTGACTACTACATACTAGTTTGCATTGAAAGAATTATTTCCATTCTTTGTAGTTTTTACATTGGAATACAAATCATATTTAATTTCACGCCAATATACTTCTTTCATAAATCATTTGTTTAATATCTTAAAAGATATTAGTTAAATTGGAAAGTTGTTTGAGTTAATTATTAAATTTGATCTATAAATGTTCAACACTTTAGATCAATTCAATTAGGTATAGTTAAATTGGAGGTGTCATTTGAGTTAATAATTAAATAACGTAATAATCAATTAAAGCAAGGAACATAATTTTGGATGTGTTTGAATTTTAAATTAAAAATTAAAATAGACATAAATTACTTGAAATAAGTGCTTTATAACCCATCTAATCAAATCATAACCTATCAAAAGGGCAATAGGAATTTTCTAAAGAAAAGAACACTTGACCCAATCATAAGTGTATGGCCTTCGCAAAAAGGAGTGATCCACCTTAGCAATAGCAACTACCCCATCCAAAATTTTCTCACATCACACAAAGCCACAATGTTCATCCAAGAGAAGCCAATCAAATCCTACCTTATGTGTCCTAGTAATCAAATTGGAGATGATCCTAAAAATGACATTGTGAAGGGTGGTCTAAAAAATATAAACGACTTTGCAATTATTTCACTACTATGATCAATGTGCCATCTTTCATGAAATTTCCCAAAACACTGTTCATTGTGATCCTATGGAAATTTCTAGGAGAGCTACAATAGTTGTAACATCATGAATTAATTATGTAATGGCATAAAAATTAAAAACATCATGAATTAATTATGTAACCACATAAGTCAAATATAATTCTATCAAGAAATTAATATCAAATAGATAATATAATCACATAACTCATACATTTCAATGTCATAGATCTTCTTCTTCATCCAACTCTTTGTCTATATCATCTGATCTAGATTCAACATTGTAAGGATTGGTCATATCATCATCATCGTCATTGATATTAGTTTTGATAATGTCATCATCCACACGGATATCGCCTTCATGAACATTAACTCCTACATCATCATGTTCTAGTTCCTCTTCTTTGACATCTTCATCGGGCACATCATCAACTAACTGTTGATCCTGATCATCATCTACATCATCTTCTAGTTCTTTGGTATCTTCTTCTTCCACCACATTATACTTTACTGACCTTCCTCTTAGATCATGTCTAACAACAAATGACAAAACCAGTTTACTTGCAACCTTTGAGTAAAATACCTGCTCACATTGGCTTGGAAGAACATAGGGCTCATTTCTAGATCACTCGATTGACCTTGTATTAACCATGCTAAATCCATTATCATGTTCAATAATAGTTCTCTCAGGATCATTTTCATTCAATTGTAGCATGTACCATAGGAAAACGAAAAAAAACTAATTTGAAGGACTTAAAATCACACTCAAGTATATCATCCAAAATCCCATAGTATTGATTTTCTGAGACTTCTAGATGTATGTCCTTCTAGATGAAACATTAGTCACTTGAAAGATTGTAGTTATCCTAGAATCACAAGTTTTCTTCATGTCATCCAACTTTTTGATTCAAAATTTATGACCATTGCACCACATAGCCTTGCAGTGTTTCACCTGCAATATGTCAAACATGTAAAAATTATTGCAATATCGTCAGTTGATAAACATATTTATTCGTGGCCGAATGTATGCAAAGAAAAAAATATCAACATATATATACATCAATATAACTAAAAATAATTAAATAATATGGGTGATTAATATATTTATACGTACCTTTTTATCTCTTAAACCATATGCTAAATCAATTTCCCTTGGTGTAACATTTGGAATCTCCATTATGATGAGCTTCTTGAACCAATGAAGCGACACCTTCCCATCTTAATGCGCGACCAGATTGTTGACATCATTCAATCCATGCCATCATCCAATCAAGATTGTTTGTGACATACAAATATATTGCATCCCACTCTCGACCAACTGTATAAAAAAAATTGAAATTCACAAAACGACATATAATTAGTTGTGCAGGGGCACCTATACCTCATTCCCAACTTGTGATTATTTGAAGGTGGACAGATGGTCAATAGGTAGAGTGGGTATTTTGGATGTTTTTTGTCTTGATTAAGGTCAATTAAGACCATTAGACATGTTCTAGGTGAAGTTTTGAGTTATGAGTTTGAGTCTTGCACTAAAGACTTTTGTAGCCTAAGGAAAATTGGAGAATTTAAATGTAAAAGGGTGCAAGGTTAGTGTCATGTCAATAATAAGGCTATTATCAAGCCACTATCATGGCCTTACAGGTTTCCTAGGAGTTTCAATACATTTGAAAGGTCAAAAAATTAAAGCATTTCAATAGTGATGTTAACAACCTTGAAATTAGTGTGTTTTATGTTTCATGTGATCGTAAAAGATTAAAAAGTCAGTTGTAGAGGTGGTTGTTTAGTAGTTTAGGTGTAAGGGAATTTAAAAGGCATAAAGTGATCATTATAAAGGTTGTTGATTGTTGAGGATTCAAAATACAAGATCTTGACATTCAAAAATCTGTGTTTTTCTTCAAAATTTATGTATTTTTTCTGTTTGTAGCACTGTACGGTCACATACAACCATATTTTGATGTGAAATCTTATCCATGTCATGATGTGTTATATTTTATTTGAATCTAATTTGAGGGGTTAAGGTGTTGATTTCAGTTAGAAAGCTTCATTTCTTTGCATACAGCCCAATAACCTTGTTTTTGAGAGTTTTGTAGTCCAAACATGATATAAAGGGGCTCTTAAACTTTTTGTGATTACTCTAGCTTGTGTAAGAGGCCCCATGGATAGTTTTTTAATTTTAGGATGCATGAATAAGGTGTAGGATGAGAAATAAAGAAGGTATAGTTGTTGTCCTCAAGAGTTTTGTGAAGAAAAGCATGTGGAATGAGAGGTTCAAGCTTAGGTTTCAAAAAAATATGTATGTGAGATCTTATTCTATGAATTTTTATCCATTTTTAGACCTAATGGGTTGTTTCTAAGTTGGTTTTCAGGTCTAGGAGGTCATGGAAGTAGGAGATTCAATAAACCGTCATGATTTTGGCCTAAAATAAGGGTTTTTGGGTTTGGGAAGAATATGGCCATACAAGTGAAATATTTTTGTGGATTTGGAGGTTTGGAGGCATAAAAATTACTTCCCTAATATTTCATGGGCATATGACAAGTTTAAAGACTAGTTGTTTTGTAAAATAGACCTAATTAGCCTAATCAGCACAACCTAGAAAGGGTGATTTTGGTGATTTGATCCAAAGGACTTGTAATTTCCCTTGAAGTATGTTCAATAAAATAAAAATGGTTGTCTAAAACCATCAAATTTTTTTCTATTATTTTGGGAAAGTTTTGAATTATTGGGAAAAACTAGGTTTGCACTATTACACGGATTCAAGGAGTCAAAGTGTGAAATCTGACTTTTGTTGTTTGTCAGGCTTTGAAAGTTGTTTGGATTGTTTAAAGTGTTCATTGTAAACTTTTTTTAAGCCTTTTAAAGGTAAGTTGATAGGTTGGTTGAGTTGAGCCTCTCAGGTCTACATTAATTAGTTAACTACCATAGTATACGACCTTAATTTATAATTGATGTATATTGAAGATTAATAATTAAATAAGTACAATATACATAAAAAACCAAATGTAAAATATATTCTAACTAATCTCCATGACTATCTTATAATTATCTCTCACTTTCCTCAATCTACCTTTCCCCATCAGGTACTCCTCTTCGAATTTGTTAATGGAGTTGGGATCCCAAATGCGATCTACATGGATCTTTGCTACAAGCTTAGGAAGATATTCAGTAATGTACACTATGGTATAGTATACCATAGAACCCTTAGGATGTGTTGTTTATCTAACCAAAGCCTCAAAAATTTCAAGTGTCTCTCAACCATCCACATTGACCTTGTGTGTATAGGTCCACACAATTCAATCTCCTCAACTTGGTGTATGAGGTAGTGTTCTTGTGCATTGAAAAATGTTGAAGGTAGACACTTTTGAATTTCACACATTAGACAAGGAATTTTTCTCTTCCAATAATTTATATATTTTTTATAGATTTCTTTAGATGACAGCCATCTACAAGTGATTCAAGGAGCAAATATATTAATGAGATTTAATAAAAATATACAATATAATACATAACAAGTAAAACAAATGGCAATTATAAGATCTATACAATGAATTGAACAACTATCGCTACTTACCTTATGTATTTTCCAAGATCATATATAACTTTCTTAACATTGTTGTCAAAGTTGTCTAGGAGAGATAGAGGTAGAACGTACTACAACAATTATAAAATGATCTTTTCATTATTTTTCCAAAAGTAGTAAACATAATACATTGAAAAGTACATGTAGTATACAAATATATATATATATATATATATATATATATATATATATAATATACCAAAATAATTACCTTAATGAAGGTATGCCAATCATGTGTTTTCATCCCTAGCCCAAATTCACCTTTCTTTGTTATGATATTGTTTATGTCCGTAGCAAATACTGTGGGAAATCAAATTTTTCGTATGGCTTCTTTTATAACATTGCTTTTTTGCTCCATTAATAACCAAGGAAGGGAACCTATATTAATTTGGTCTCCATTTCTATTTAATTGAATGACATTTTTCATTGCATGATTGGCTTCCTGAATGTCACTACAAATTTTGACAATTTTTTCTTTGTTATGCCTTCCACCCAATATTTTCCATAATGTTTCTATTATATTCTTTCTCATATGCATTGTATCAAACAAATGCATAATTTGTAGTTGCTCATAGTAGGGAAACTGGTGCAGAAGCACCTTTTCTCCTAGTTGCAAAATTTCACTTTTTGATGATTGATAGGTGGTCAATGGGTTAGATCAATATGTTTTAGGTTTATTTATGCTAAATAAGGTCAATTAAGACCATTTAAGTTGTATTAGGTTGATTTCTTTTGAGTCTTGGTAGTCAAAAGTGCAAATAATGCATTCTTGCTAAAAAAATTGTTAACATTTGAGTTTGTAGCCTTTTGAAGGCAAATCCTTGAATTTGGGTGTAAATGTGCAAGAATGAGGTCTAATATGTTGTAATAGGGTGAATTAGAGGTGTTAGAGTGATTTATGATTTTGTGGGTGTCAAAATTAAAAAGTTGCAAAGTTTATGTAATATTGTCATATGCAATTTGTCTTAAAATGCAACTTAATGAACATTAGAAGGTCTCAATGATTAAAAATCAGTTATAGGTATTGGAAGAAGTTGGAATGAAACCAAAAAATGTATAAGAACCTTCAATGGCTTGAAAGAGGAGTTGGTTGGAGATTGGTGAGCCTTTTTTGATCAATAAAAACACTATTTTTTAGAAAATTACTATTTTTTCTCTACTTTTGTCGTTGTACGGATCTGTACGGACTCCAAATACTCTGAAACATTTTTGGAAGTTGTAGGCCTATGAATTAGCTTTAATTTGCTTCAAATATAAGGTCTAACTCCTTGTTTTGTGAAAGTTATTCAACTTTTATTGCTGCTACCTATTTTTTCCAGATTTGTGGGTTGAGGGTCTTCAAAAAATGATAAAATAACCCATTCCACTTTTTGTGTTTACTGTATCTTGTGGAATGGGTCCTCCAACATGTAAATTAGATGTTTAACATGTTCAATATGTTGTGAGATTGAATTGGTAGTGAATGGGTGGAGCCCTAGGACTCGAAAATATGTGTTTCCTCTTGGAAAAGGGTGGTTCAAACCTATGAAATGATGAAAAAATGATTCCAAAGGCCAAGTGAGTGTTTTTTGAGCATGGGGGGACAATATTTGATGTGTCTAAGTAGTTGGTTTGGCTGGGTGTGACTGGGAGTGTGAACTTTTGATAAGGGTACCCTAAAACCCTTGGTTTCTACATGTTTTTTGAAGGGTTTGAGTTTAAGAGTGTATAAGAAAAAATGACTTAAGACCTAGGAAATATGTGGTTTTGTATCATTTCTCAAGACTTTTTTTTGGTTTGGTGGTCTGGTGATAAGATTAAAGAGGGGTCTCTTTGTAAAAATGGCCTAATTGGAGGCCTAAAACTGTGAAATTCTTGATTTTGAAATCTTTGAGTCAAAAGAGTAATATCTGAGTTTTTGATATGATGAATGAATCTTAAATGGGTGCTTGATTATATGTTTTATTTCTTTGGTGTTTTGAAAGGATTTGGTCTAAAAACTAAAAAATCAGTTTTCCTGTACTACAAGGAATGCTAGTGGTAGAAGGTGAGTTTTGAAGGTTGTGAAGAATCTAACTTTGAGATTACTTTTAAATGGATAAATTGTCATCATTGGAATGTTTAGAAACTTTTTCAGGGCCTTGGTGGAGGGTTGGTGTTTTTTTTCAAATTTGAAGGGTTGAGACCCTTGAGGGTGAGTTGATGCTTGGCAAATTGAAGGTGTTTTCAAGAAGGGTTCATTGTTTCTGATATTGACATTAGTTTGTTGAGAGTTATTATCCACCTAGGCTCTACACCATATTGGTATTAGAGTAGGGAGTAGGTTTTGGTTTGCATTTTGCAAGTTGAAGAAAAGGCAAGGTTGACAAGATGCCTCCAAAGAGAAAAATATGGCTAAAGAGATGAGGGAGATGAAGGAAAGGCATGCAAGAGAACTCAAAGAGTTGGAAGAGAGAGTCATAGCCTTGGAGACAAACAAGAGAAGAGATGCTGAAGAGAGTGAGCCAGAAGAAGAGGAAGATGAGGAGTTTGAAGACATGGAAGAAGAACTTGATCCAGAAGACCAAAGAATGGCAAAGTTGTTGAAGGCAGTGAAAGGTGACAAGCCTAAGGTAAAAGTTGATGTTTCTAAATATGGTGGTAGTCTAAATCATGAAGAACTACTTGATTGGATTGCTGCATTAGATAACCATTTTGAATGTGAAGAAGTTCTTGAGGAGAAAAGAGTAAGGATTGCAAAGACTAAGTTGCAGGGTCATGCTTTGGTATGGTGGAATTACTTTCAGTCTGAGAGGAGGAAACAAGGAAAGTCTAAGATCACATCATCGGACGAGATGATATCTAAACTCAAAGGTAAATTCTTACCCAAAGATCACCAAATTCAAATGTTTAAAAAATTACAAAGTTTGAGGCAAAGGGAAATGGATATTAAGTCCTATACTGAGGAGTTTTATAAATTAAGTTTGAGGTCTGGTCATCATGAGAATGAAGATGAAAAAATTGCTAGGTATATTGGTGGTTTGAGGCTTAATATACAGGATGAATTGGTTTTGGCTAACCCTAGGAGTGTAGAGGATTGTTATCAAATGGCAATCAGGGTGGAGGAGAAGCTTAAAAGGAGACAAGAGAAAGCAGTAAGAGGAAGAGGTGGTCCTAGTGCAAGAGGAAGAGGAATACCTTCTACATCAAAGCAGCCAAATGAAGATCAAGGAGCAAACAAAGGTAAAGATCACAATGATTCTAGAGGTGGTTCTGGTTTTAGAGGTAGAGGAAGGTTTGGTATTGGTAGAGGTTCTAATGATTTTGCAGGAAGGTGCTACACATGCAATGAGTTTGGCCATCCTTCATGGAAGTGTCCTGAGAGGGTTGGTAGTTCTTCTAGTGGAGACAAGAAGATTGATAGAAGAGCACAATTGGTATAGGAAGAGGAGTGTGAAAGTCATTGTTCTCCAAGTAGGAATGCAGATCCTGAGGTTGGGGAAATGTTGATGGTGAGAAAAACAATCTTGAAGGCAACAAAAGAAGAAGCACCTTTGCAAAGGAAAAGTCTCCTCAAGACAAATTGTAAGTGCAAGGACAAAGTATGTAGAGTGGTCATTGATTCTAGCTCAACTAAAAACATAGTTTCTTGTGAAATGGTGAATAAAGTCAATTTGAAAAGAATCCCTCATGATTTTCCTTACAAGGTCTCTTGGTTAAGTAATGGTCAATCCTTGATAGTGAATGAGCAAGCTATGGTAGATTTTCAAATAAGTGAGTATAAGGACAATGTAATTTGTGATATTTTGCCAATGGACTGCTGTCACATCCTCCTTGGAAGGCCATGACAGTATGATAGGAGTGCCATCTATGATGGGAAAGAAAATAAGTACTCAATCTTGAAAGATATACAATGGTTTGTTTTGACTCCTTGGATAGGGGATGAGAAAGGAAAAGAAAAATTCATCATCTGTGGGAACAAGGAGCCCCTAAATGTTGTGAAAAGGTAACAAATTCTGATGATATGCATAAATGTAATTATGATAGTGTAGGCATAGTACATTTAAAGGTAAATTCAGGGTTAAAGTAAACAAAGACAGTGAATGTGCAGGACAGTGTGTTGGTAGGTACTATAGAGTGCCCTGTGGTTATGCAAAAAGTTGAGAAGCAATCAAAATATTTTGGTACAGTGAATACAATGCAATGTAAGGACAGAAAAGTGGTACAAAACACTGACAAAATAGTAAAAGAGATGATAGTGATGGATGAGCAGACTGGGCAGAACATTGGGGATAGTTGCAAGTATGAGAATAAGGAAAAGATGCAAAAAAATTATGGAATGGCTAAAAATTTTTTGTGTGCAGGGATGAAGACATGTGTTGTAGGTATTTTTGAAGGAGTATCATCAATTTTTGAGCATATGACTGATGACAGGCCACTGACAGGTCTGAATGCAAGAGATGAATTGTTTTCAAATGCAAAACACAACATTTATGTAGGGAAATTTGCAAGTTTCTCAATAGTGGATCAATGGAGAGAATTTAAAGCACAAAGGAAAGTGATAGAAGCTTGGATAACCTGGTAACTGTATCAACTCATGTGGCATGATTTCTTTCTCTGTGGCGGTGAATGGTGCAGGAGCACCTAGTCTCCTAGTTGCAAAATTTCACTTTTTGAAGGTTGATAGGTGGTCAATGGGTTAGATCAATATTTTTTAGGTTTTTTTATGCTAAATAAGGTCAATTAAAACCATTTAAGGTGTATTAGGTTGATTTCTTTTGAGTCTTGGTAGTCAAAAGTGCAAATAATGCATTCTTGCTACAAAATTGTTAACATTTGAATTTGTAGCCTTTTGAAGGCAAATCCTTGAATTTGGGTGTAAATGTGCAAGAATGAGGTCTAATATGTTGTAATAGGGTGAATTAGAGGTGTTAGAGTGATTTAGGAGTTTTTGGGTGTCAAAATTAAAAAGTTGCAAAGTTTATGTAATATTGTCATATGCAATTTGTCTTAAAATGCAACTTAATGAAGATTAGAAGGTCTCAATGATTAAAAATCAGTTATAGTTGTTGGAAGAAGTTGGAATGAAACCAAAAAATGTATAATAACCTTCAATGGCTCGAAAGAGGAGTTGGTTGGAGATTGGTGAGCCTTTTTTTTATCAATAAAACACTATTTTTTAGAAAAAATTACTATTTTTTCTCTACTTTTGTCATTGTACGGATCTATACGGACTCCCAATGCTCTGAAACATTTTTTAAAGTTGTAGGCCTATGAATTAGCTTTAATTTACTTCAAATCTGAGGGTCTAACTCCTTGTTTTGTGAAAGTTATTCAATTTTTATTGTTGCTACCTATTTTTTCCAGATTTGTGGGTTGAGGGTCTTCAAAAAATGATAAAATGACCCATTCCACTTATTGTGTTTACTGTATCTTGTATAATGGGTCCTCTAACATGTAAATTAGATGTTTAACATGTTCAATATGTTGTGATATTGAATTCGCAGTGAATGGGTGGAGCCCTAGGACTGGAAAATGTGTGTTTCCTCTTGGAAAAGGGTGGTTCAAACCTATGAAATGATGAAAAAATAATTCCAAAGGCCAAGTGAGTGTTTTTTGAGCATGGGGGGACAATATTTGATGTGTCTGAGTAGTTATTTTGGCTGGGAGTGACTGGGAGTGTGAAATTTTAATAAGGGTACCCTAAAACCCTTGGTTTCTACATGTTTTTTGAAGGGTTTGAGTTTAAGAGTGTATAAGAACAAATGAGGACTTAAGACCTCAGAAATATGTGGTTTTATATCATTTCTCAAGACTTTTTTTTGTTTTGGTGGTCTGGTGATAAGATTAAAGAGGGGTCTCTTTGTAAAAATGGCCTAATTGGAGGCCTAAAACTGTGAAATTCTTGATTTTGAAATCTTTGATTCAAAAGAGTAATATCTGAGTTTTTTATATGATGAATGAATCTTAAATGGGTGCTTGATTCTATGTTTTATTTATTTGGTGTTTTGGAAGGATTTGGTCTAAAGACTAAAAAATAAGTTTTCTTGTACTACAAGGAATGCTAGTGGTAGAAGGTGAGTTTTGAAGGTTGTAAAGAATCTAACTTTGAGATTACTTTTAAATGGATAAATTGTCATCATTGGAATGTTTAGAAACCTTTTCAGGGCCTTGGTGGAGGGTTGGTGTTGTTTTGCAAATTTGAAGGGTTGAGACCCTTGAGGGTGAGTTGATGCTTGGCAAATTGAAGGTGTTTTCAAGAAGGGTTCATTGTTTTTGATATTGACATTAGTTTGTTGAGAGTTATTATCCACCTAGGCTCTGCATCAGAAACCTACTAAATTGTTTGGGATAACTTTTCATTCCATATGGAAGCTAGCCATTAATGCCTTGATGACCTTCATGAAGCACATAAGTTAAACAAATTAACGACAATCATTGTCAATTATAGCATGAGTAAACAAAACACATTATAAAATATAAATTCCAAACATATCATATATGATAGATAAAAAATTTGATCTAATGTATAACCTTGACAATTAATTCTATTATATTCCAACTTCCATAGGTGAGGTGTCATTCTTCATGGTTTTGATGTAGTCTCTTCTTTCCTATTGAAAAGATGTTTTTCAGTAGTTCGATACTTAGATTTATGTGGAGGAAGTTCCTATCCTCATCAATCACCTTTTTTCCTAAACTTGTTGAATGACGAGATTTCATCTTTGAACCACAAATTGGACATGGAAATTTTCCCTTTGTTTGAAGACCTGCAAGATCATATATAATTGGATTAAATATGTCAATTTTTATAATTATATATAATGAATAGATTATTTTAAAAACATGCATGATATCTACTTCATAAAATTAAAGATTGTTAAAGTGTAGTCAAATGTTATAACATACCACAAAAAATGTGTTAGCCCTGGGGCATCATGAATTGTCCATACAAGCATTGCATGGAATTAAAAATTTATTTTTCCTATTGGTCTAGAGACGTCATACATAGTGATTCCATTCCATAACTTTAGTAACACGTCGATAAGAGGCTAGATATATACATTCATATCTTTAACTTGGTACTTACCTAGTTGAATGAACATAAACATTACATAATTATTAGAACCATTTTACTGCAATATATATAAATTAATGTACATGACTATTAAATGAAAAAAATATAAGTCATTATGCAACAAATAAGACAAATGAGATGCTACTACATTAAAAAAAATTGATGTAAGCAAATACCTTGAACAATCATTACCAACATTATGTGCTCCCTGTTTATTGACACCCATGGAGAAATGTTATTGTTGATAACAAAAATAGGCCACACTGAGTAAATAGATCTCAACTCTCCAAATGGATTGACACTGTCCATTGCTAATGAAAGTCTGACATTACAAGGTTCTTCTTTAAAGTGTGGTCATTTTTCCTCCATGTACTTAAATGCAGAAACATCCACAGGAATTCAAAGAATGGCATCTCCACTTCTATTTCGTGCATGGTAATCCATAAATTGTGCTAAGCTTTCACACCTAAATAATCATTGCATATGTGGAATAATGGGTCTATAACGAAGAACCTTGCAAGACACCTTTTTTGTTAGTGGATTTGTTTGATATCTACTAATATGACATTTTGGGCATTATGTTACAAATTCATGTTGTTTATGATATATAATATGATCATTGGGACATGCATCTATTGTTGGATACTCCATTCCAATATATTTCATAATGGTAGATAAATCTTGGCATGAGCGAGGTAAAATATTAGATGGTGGTAACAAAAATTCACCTATATATCTACAACAAAAAAATAATTTGTTAATATAAAGAATATTAATTGTACATATTTCATCATTTATTTACTAGTGATGAACTAGCAACAATTAAAATAGATGAAAAAAGATGACATATATGACATACCTTAACATCCGTGAGATTGTTATGTTGGATAAACCATTCATAACCTTCAAGTTCACCAGCAACAATACAACAAAGAGAAGAGTTGTTTTGGAGCCTTCATAAAGGGGCTCATGTTCCTTCTCAAGTACAAGTAAATCATGAACATCATCAAAGTCATCTTGATCATCATGATTAGCTGTACCACTAAATGTGTCATGGATCAATGTATTTGTACCATCATCTTCAACTATATTTTTTGGCACATGATCATCTTCAATATTCATAGCTCCATGTTCCTCCACTTGCAAAACAACATTCTTTGGGACATGATAATCCATAACTTATGCCCCAGGGTACACCACCTTTATAATAATGATCGACACAAATAAACCATGATCATGATCAAGTAATTATATATATATATATATATAAAATGTTAAAACGATATAAGCATTTACAAATTCAATCAATATAAAGACATATAATGAATAACTTACCAATGGACAATAATCATGCCCCCCTTCAATGTGACCATGTTGCCTACAATGTTTCTCAACTGTTGTGATTAAAAGTCTTCTCGTCTTTAAGCCCTTGCAATTATTGCAAGGACAATAACATTTCCCATCGCCCTTTCTTTTCAATCTAGCCCACACTCTAGCAAGTATTTGTTCTTTTTGTTCTTGCACTAATATTATCTGACATGATTTTTCTTTACCAAGCTTGAATATTTAGATCTTCAAAAAAATCAAACTCAAACTCTAATAATTTCTAAACATAGACAGGTAACAAAATCTAATAATTCTAATATTTTGCACCAAAAAAATTTGGCATGCAACCACCCCTGCAAAAGAGAAGATAGTTTGAAGTTAATGAACCCAAAAAACACTTTAAAATGCTAATTCCATAACTTATTAAATTATGATTTTACTATGATTTCCAATCGTTAGACTCCTAAAATCATAATATTGAACTTGCACAACAAAATCTCGAAATGAAATTCTGAAAATGCACAAGTCTAAAAATGAAATATGATGAGATGTTGCTTTAAAATATGATTTTCAAACCTAGAAGTACAAATCTGACTTCAAAAATTATTTTTGGAAAAAGATAATTACTACCCTCAACCTGGCGATATCTTATTGAATTTTTTCTAATTTTCCCAAGAAAATCATCCGTAGTTCTCCACAAACTATCGCAAGTATAGCAATTTCACAACTCGATAAAATTCACAAGTATAACAAAACATTGTTGCAATAAATAGGCGAACTCACTTTTATTTATGTTAGCCACAATTTGATTTTTATTTATGTCGGCCACAATAAATTTTAAAAAATTGAAAATTAAACATTAAATACCACAAGTACCAGACAATAAATCAAATTATGCATCTTTCGTCAAAAAATTTCATCGAATTTTGTAGTCAAATGAGTTAGTATGAAGTTTTCAGAATCTTATACTTTCATCTTACAAAAGTTGTTGAAGGATAAGATTGTAACTTTACCAACCCCTAAGCCTATTAAGGAACCCTACCCTAATTGGTATGATGGGAGCACTTATTGCTAGTACCATCATATTAAGACATGATACCGAATGTTGTATGTGGTTCGTCATGAGATATAGGACCACATCAAGGACAGTACTATTCATCTTGATGGGAATAAAAAAAAACACTAACAAATCAGTGGTGAAAGCTAATAGTGAACAACAGATATACATGGACCCGTTTCCATCGCATTATGCTAACATGATTGTCGATCCCACTGATTCTGTCACTCAACTCAAGGCCTATGTCAATATGTCCATGGTAACTTCTATTGTTCCACCCACACCCAGTTCGCTAGAAATTACATTCACATTACAGGATTTACACTTAAACAACAAACCTTTGCCTCTACATTCTCGCTTGTGTCAATGGTAACATTGTGACAGGTATCTTGATTGACCCCACAAGTCATGTGAATGTTATTATTGAGGAAACATTAGTATTAAATTCATTGCAAAAGGAAAAAGATGAGGAAACAAAATCTAACATTCGTACACACAATGGTAAGAGTCTTAAACCCTATGGCTCGATAACTTTGTCCATTCTAGTTGGACCTAGAACTATTGACATGAATTTTGATGTTATCCCAAAATCAAATCTATTCAAAGTGAAGTTGGGCATACCCTGGCTCGTCTCCATAAATGGAATTGCTTCTATTATTCACAAGTGTTTAAAGTTTTCCCATGAAGGTGTCGTGTAAGTAGTACATGACACCGGATATTAGCCCTTGGTATCTTGTGGTGGATACCCATTGGAGATCACTTTTGGCCCTCCCTAGTCGGTCTGCTCCCTCTGAGAATGGACCTATTTTACAAGAACTATGTGAAGTATAAAACTTGGGGTAAAGGGGAGCCAAAGTTGACCCTTCTTGTAATAAAACAATTAGTTTCCTCCTCTTCCCAAGAAGAGAAGAAGAAGCATACATCAACTCCTCCCCCTTCCCCAAAAGGAAAAGAGAAGTCCGTGCCAGGCCCCTCTCCTTCCCATAAAGGTAAAGGGAAGTTAATCTTCCCCCAAACTGCCTCGCCCTCTCTGCCCTCCTAGGAAGAGTACTAGATGAGTAATCCTGGTGGCTACCCATTGAGTCTGAGGATTCCTCCTTAGCACAGGCCCGAGATTATGATTGCAAACCTCTCTAATGAATACCCTAGATCATGGTGTCATTTATATGGCAGAAGAGAATTTGATTTGTGGCCTCCTACCGCTCCTGCTCCTAAGGAAGTGGGTAGAAAGAGGTATGTTATTGAGGCTCTTGAGTCAACTCCTCCTATTGCTCATCAGCCTATTCCTCCTGCTCCTATGCGAGAACCTATCCCTCCACCGAAAATGATCATGGTGGACATTCCTATGGTTGAGAAGGAACCCTTTACTCCCTTGCAACCTTCGGCCTCTAACTCCAAGATCTATAGAAACCACCTTGCACATGAACGCAAGCGTCGACGAAATGATCTCCTAGCCAAGTAGGCTACCTCACAAAGAAAGGAGGAAGAAACACTCACCCATGCTTCAGGGCCTCCTATAATGTTTACCTCTCCCCTTCCTTTTGCTTCTCTTCAGTCTAGTTCTATATTTCTTTCAGCTTCCACTGTGATTACAAATGCACCTAACCCCAAGAGAGTACAAGTGTTCATCACTCCTTCGATGGAGCCACCTCTACTAATCTTTGTTCCAGATATCCAGCCCTTATCAAAGCCCATGGACATGATTAATACCTTAGTTTTGTCCACTATGGTTCTTTCTTCCTCTTCCTTTGCACCCTTAGCTTCGTCTATGGGGAGTTCATCTCCTCCAATGAAGAAAGAGGTGGTGGGTGGTCCTTCTAGCGAGGAAGGACATAAGAGGAGCCCACCTTCTTCATAAGGTGGTCCTTTGTTGGCCTATTCTATCCTAGTGACAAAACTTGTCCCAACTTCTCTTGAGTTCGTCACCACTCCTGAGTCACTCAACGAGCTTAGTAGTGAACCTCAGGCGCAACCCATCCTATCCACTGAAGTAAGGCATGGCACTCATGTGGGGTGCATGTTTAACTCTATGGATGAGGTTCTAGCCCTGTTAGCGATCCTTGCAAAATCACTGACTTTTACTCCATAAGAGATCAATGGAGAGGACCTTGAGGGGCCCTCTTCCTTGGCCCTTGTTGAGGGAGGACCAAATGCTCCTCCTCTTAACATCCCACCTTTGCAAGCTCATCCTCCTTCCCCTTATGAGGATTTAGATTGCGAAGCAAATGATCTCTTGGTTGATTAGTGTTAGGAGGAGGCCCCCTTTCTTGATCTTGTGTGTGTGTGTATTTTGTGATGTGTTCCCCCATGCTCGTGCTATGTGTGCCTAGATGACCCTTGTCACCCCTATTGGTGCTTGGATATAGGCATGATTTTTTGTGCCGTAAACTTTATTCTATTTGTATCATCATTCTTCCATGTATGTGCTTGACTTTTGATTAAGTTAGGGATGATGCAAAGTGTTGGGGGCATTTAGGCTTCCCTTCCATGTTGACCCAATTTTTTATTTTTACTTTGTTTTCCATGCATTCTTCCTGACCTGGTTGGGGATTGATGATCTTTTTCCTTGCATTGTGGTTACCTATTATTATATGAGCTTGGACAGATTTGGCCTCGATAAAGGAGAACCCCCTTGTATCCTGTGTTTTTATTTCTCTTGTTTCTTTCTCTTTATCTGTCTCTCTTCTTTGCTTGAGTTGTCCCTTTCATGTGTGATGTCATCTCTTTAACATTTTAGTTTTTCAAAAAATTCATTCGTTGACAATGGATCTTTTCTCAAAAATCCTCACAAACCTTCATTTAAAATCACATTCTCAACTTGGAACCCTAATGGAACATGTTTCCTTAATCATGGGTTCATAAAGAAAGGACTTGAAGACCTTCCCCATGCATGGGGGCATATTCTTCTTTTCGAATTCCTTGAAGTGAACATCTTTCAGAAGGATTCCTTGATGAAGGATTGATTCAAGAAGAAGAATATTTACTTTTAGACTGTGTGTCCCTTGAGTGGACCCCCTATTCAAAATGGGTCCCAAGGGACCTCTTTTGAATGTACTATCAACAACATGTGCAACTGTCCACTTGCTTGCCTATGTGGTGACTTCCTAACTCTATGGAGTCCACTTTCTTGAGTTTCCTCCATGTGAGAGATATTGGGGGATACCTCCCTATAGGACAGAGAAATTGTAGGGTTTTTTTCTTTGAGATTCCTCCATGGAAGAGATATTGGGGGTGGCTCCCTTGTAGGACTAAGAGCCTGTGGGGCACATCTTTGGCTATTCCTCACGCTTGAGTTTGTGGAGAATACCTTCCCTATGGGACTGAGAGCCTATGGGGCACTTCTTTTGGTATTCTCCATGCTTGAGTTCATGGGGAATACCTTCCCAATGGGATTGAGAGCCTATAGGGAACTTCTTTTGGTATTCTTCATGCTTGAGTTCATGGAGAATACCTTCCCTATAGGACTAAGATCCTATAGGGCACTTCTTTCAGTATTCTCCATGCTTGAGTTCATGGAGAATACCTTCCCTATGGTACTGAGAGCCTATGGGGCCCTTCCTTTGGGTTTCCTCCATGCTAGATTTTTTGGGGGACACCCTCCTTATAGGACCGAGAACCTATAAGGTGCTTTTCTTCTTCAACTTCATAGTTCCAAGTAGCTAGATGGAGCCCCTCGCTTTCCCTAACCTTCAAGTACACTAGACCAAGCACTCCTTCCTCGATGGTTTAGGTATAAATTTCTAACCTTACACTCTTCTTGATCTACTTTACCAAGCACTCATTAGTATTCATGCTCACTAAAGTGGGGGAAAAATGTATAGGAGTGAATTTGTACCCCTTATGCAAATTCCCCCTTTTTTCCTTTACCAACCTTAGAAAACTAAGTTTAGAGGCTTAATTCCACCTAAGCCTGCTACTTGCATCCCACTTGGCACCTATTTTGAGCATCAGTGGAGGCATTTTTCTTGGGGATTCCTGTGTGGCACATAGGCATCCACTCAGCGCGCTTATGTCCCTGGAAAATTCCTACGATTGAACCTATAGAGTACTTACTCTCCTCATTGGAGGTGAAGTTGTAAAGGCCCCTTTGGCCAACCAAACTGAATATGGCCATTTTTCTCCATTATTTCTACATATTCATTCTTCCAACTTGCATTCCAACTTCTACACATCTTCTTCCAAGAATTGAGCTTACTCTTGACCACTTCAAGCATTCAATCCAACACTTCTAGCAACATTCTAAGCATTCCATGGCAACAAAGAAATACTTGATCACTTCAGTAGAGCATGTTTGGGACCACACCATTGTAATAGATGCTCGAGTACTCTCATTTCTCCCCAAATCATCCTTGAGTGCTCTTGGTGGAGGTGGTAATCTTCCCTCTCCTCTCCTCTATCACTTGGTCGAGTAGCATAACACTATTTTGTAGTGCTTATTTTCTCTTCACTATATTATTCTCTTTATCTCATTTCCTTGGATATTTGTGGAGGTGGAAACACCTAAATGGGGGTTGGAATGAGGCAGGCCCCTATACAGCCACCCACCATTTTCCCTCTTTTTGTATGTAGGTGTGTGTGCTTCTCGAAGAACCAACTGGAAAACAAGTTCCTTGGTGAGATTCTCCTTATTTTTGTCACTCATGCATATTTTCTTTATAATATTAGAGAGTATTTAATTTATCTAGTTTCATCATTTTGTCCCTTTCATTAGTTAGCTAGGTCATTAGCTAGTTTTTTTGGCTTGACCGCATCTTTATTGTTGGTTGGTCATAAAGATGACAACAAAATTTTGAAATGTCAATGCACCGCGCTAATTTCTAGAGATCATGCTTTTTTCCTCGGGCAAAGAGATTTTTGGGAGGTAGTGTTAGATCTAGAAACCAACTCGCCTAGCCTTTTCTTCTATTTCAGGTCTGCGGAGTAACTAGGAGACCCCATGGTCCTTCTTACTCTCTCCTCCCATTTCCTAAACATTACACTTAGTTGAGGTAAGTTAGGGCAGCCTCTCCCATCTTGACCCTTTATAACCCGGGGTCTTGCATGTGGTGGTCCCCCTCTCTTATAGATATCATAGTAAGTTCTTATATTATTTTCTAAATATAGTGGGACCTTTAGCAATGGTTTGTTGTAATCTACTAGATGAGTGTTGTGCTCAATTTTTTTGGTGATATTTGGTTACTATAGTGTTACAATTGGATTCTAGTTGGCATGAGATGATCAATATGTACCTATATTAAATTTGGATGAGGTTAGATCTCTAGATTTTGGAGATTGGTTGTTAGAATGGTGAGTCTTTTGACTTATTTTTAGTAGAAATATTTATAATTCTATACCTAAAGAGTTGGATGTGAGTTCAACATGGTATCATTGAGGATATTGTATTTAAGAGGCATAACAATCTCATACTCCACTCCTAATCTACTTAGTGGTGAATGATAGGTATTTTCCACCTAGTTTTTTTATATGCATTATTTCTTTGTGTATGCTTCTCTCATGTGTTTTGATTTTTGATCTATGGATATTAATTCTATTAGTGGTCTTTTACTACAATTATGTAACCAGGTTGGTCTTCTAATCTACCTATGGAAATACCAATTCCAATTAAGGGTAGCTCGAAGGACCTGGACCAACTTACAAGGAGTTTTAAATGCCTCCTACACTTCAGGCTCTGCAAGACCCAGGAGGGTGATCCCTTAATGATTTTACAACCTCTGCACCAATATTATAAATAACATTAACAATAACATATAATCTCACTTAATAGCTCAACATAATAGGATAATACTGAAATAAATTGGTTATTTATCAGTAATATCAAATATTTGGAGCATGAGATAATTACAACACAATCCATAATATAATTTGCCATTGATTTGAAATTTGTAGCAAGCTCTAGGAAAAGACAAACAAATACTAAATTATACTAATAAGCACAACTTAGATCAGTGCCATATATTCATTGGGGAGTCAAATTCACAAGCATCTAAAGGTATATGATAGATTTAACACATAACATATGAAATCCCTGATAACATTGCATTACAATCTCATAAGTATGCATTATAACCCAATACTACTTACCGAATCCCTATATAGAACATACCCACCTACAATCCCATTCAAGCATTTTAATTAATTCCTTGAATTAAAGCTAAAATAAGGATCATACACACCACAATAGTGAGATGAATGAAACAACCCTTAGTTATTTTATTCAAAGTTCAGATATGCATGTACAATGGAGAGACGTGAGATTGAATTTATCATTTTAACTCAAATGTTATTACTATTATAAAAAATTAAATCCTCATGAATTCAAAACTTATTACAGACTGATGCTGAACTGAAATTGTATTATCTCCAAAATCATTTGTCTTTACAATGTGCTCTACAACTTCACCTAGACTTGACCAAAACTTGTCTAACTTGCTAACCTGTACTTCTGGCCTTGAAATCCTTCTTATAGAGAATGAAGGAGCAAACAAGAATTAGGCCAATGAGTACACATGTCACTAGCTGAATGAAGCACTTGGTGATATTCAAAAATCTGTTACAATAAGTCTCAAGAATTCGACACCATGAACGCCACCGATCATCATTAGTCGGTGGAAATATTTGATGCAAATTTAAATTCTAGTCGTCGATCATTCAGTTTGATCAAATTATCTAATGGCTACCTTCAAAATAGGCTAAAACAATCGACAATGTGACAAGGGGCCCACGATATCATACATCACGAAGGAAATCCATGTGGTAGTTGCCCGTGATATTGCAATCATACAAAGCACCATCGCAGGATGGAGGACAACCATTGATCTTAGTTATCGGTGATCTCGCTCCTTCAACATGGTCGCCATCTTTATCATTAACCATCGAGAAAATTTTCTAGTGAGATCATAACATCTCTGTCAATTTGAAGCACATGCATCTCACAAGCACTTTAGTAACCTGCCTTTTAATGTATTAAGGCCAGCTAGTATTTTTTTTATTCTTTCGGCTTCATCAGATGAGAAACATGGCATCTACCTATGATTTCACAATCTTGCAATTTTGGATCACACAATGGTGAACAACCATTGATTTCTGATGAAAATTGATCAATGGCACACAAACTTATCTCCATCGACCTCACCAAGGAAGTCCACATGGTGTCCACCTATGATTTCACAATCAACCAAAACACCATCACGAGATGGTGTGAAATGGCTCAGATCAGAGGAAACTTGATCAATGGTCATGTAAATTTTTTCCCCCATATGGGACACTTATCGCCTACTCGCGATATCGCAATCCTACAATTTCCAATCACAGGATGGCAGGCAACCGTTGATCTTGAAGGTAATTTGATCAACAATAGCGCGAATTCAATCCCTTTTGTAAAATAAAACATTCATTCAAGGGACTAGGGGACTTTACTAGGTGGATGGTAAATGACAAGTTTTTTATTAAACAATGAAACCAGGGCCAAGCAAGACTTAGGGAAATAAAACCTACAAAGGAAATAAAAGTAAGACCAAAGGGACCCAGCCTTAGATGGAACAATGGGACATAAGATGTTTTAAAACCCTTCCAAAAAAGTAACAGTGAAATATATCCTGACCAAGGCATAAGGTAAACACAAGGGTTTAACATGAAGACAAAGCTAAAACCCCAACCCTTAGAAATTTTTAACACCATGAAAGACTAGTGACATAAGGTAGGGCATGAGTGAAACATTAGGAACAAAATTTGAAGCTCTATCAGTGGCTCTAGTTGGGGATGCTTATTCTACTAGAATGAAGCAAGAATTCAAAATCTCAGGTGGAGCAGACCAAGATACAAAGCCGACCAAAAATTGGATTGTTTAGAAAAAAACAACCCTAATTATGTACATGACATATACAAAATATACAAACCTAAGCTACTGTTCATGGAAAATAATACTTCAAGTGAAGTATAACTTCAAGAAATGTCCATGAACTAGAAATTCAAGAATGTCCCTTGTCATATCTTGGAGGAAGTAAGAATCTTCACCCCACTTACCATTAATCAAAAATGGATACAATCAAATTG
>VDFB02000002.1:229455832-229482467 GCA_007258455.2 Sequoia sempervirens
TTTTGTATTTTTGAATTCCTTTTGGATAGAATGCGGGTGGAGATGGATAAGTATAGGGAGTTTGATAAGAAAATGTAGAAGACATGTGTTAAGGATGTGGATGAAGGACTCAAGCATCAAATTTCATATGAAGTATTAAGAGCCCATGTTTAAAGCGACTATTGGATGTTGGTACAACCTTAGTTATGACAATGGAGGAATTATGCAAGGGCAGGTATTAAAGGGATTTGATGGAGGAGTTATGTGGAATCATGGATGGGATGTTGGAAAGCGTATGGACGAAATGATGGAGTAAACGTATGATGGGAAGGCATGTTCAGGACCAACATTGGCACATGTGGTGGGAGGTGTGAAAGGATAGGAGGATTAATGGTCAACTAGATGATGTGGGGCTAATGGAGGGTCTAATGGAGGATGTGGAGATAATGGAGGAGAGGTGAGAAAATTTTGGGACATAAGGACCCAAAATGGATTTAGGAGGATTTGCATGATTAGCTTTTGGAGTAGAAACTTTGGATGTTGTTATGGAGGCTTCATTTGAAGGCATTGCATCTATTTTCTTTGGGATCCACATGGTTTTGATTTTTGCTTTGGTGGGCCTTTGCGGCCTATGGATTTGATTTGGATTTTGGTTTTGATTTTTCTTTTCTTCAACATGTCTTTTAGAGGGGACATGAGGAGCTTTTGGTTCATGTGGATGTTTAGATTTATGAATTTGTACTTTGGCATCCAAAGTGATTTTAGTAGCAATGGGATGGGTGTGAGCGGATGGATGATGTGGAGGGAATATGAATGGAGGGACAAAGGTAGGATTTTGAGGATGATATGTGGATGGATGATGTACAGGTACGTGCCTTTGTTGATCCTAATTAGGGAACATGAGAGTGGGATAGCTATGATGGGTGACATGTATAGGTGATGGATGGATAATATGGGATGATGGAGGGAGGTGGATTCTGAGATGTGGAGGCCTGGGAAATGGACGAGATCTCCGAGAGATGGGGATAGGGGAATATAAGGACTTGAAATGGATAAAAGTGGATGGAAGGAGGAATATGGAAGGAAGTGGATAGTGGATGGAGGGGGGGAGGAAATGGAATGACATTCTTGGATTGCAAGTTGCAAGTATTACATCCAAGACCTTCAGTATACAAATGTTCTTTAGCTTGGATGGGCTCTATAATACCTTTCTCATGAAGGCCTAAACCTTTTCCTTGATAGTTCATTCTCTTGAGCATTCGATCTAGGACATGATTTTTGTTATTCTGGAAGAATGATGTGAGTCCATTATTAGGTGGGGGAGGAGGTTTGGTGTTCATGCTTTGTTTTTCTTCTGCAAGGAGACCACTCTAGAGGAATGAGAGGGGACCAAGGGGATATGGAATAGAAGGTGATGGAGTATCATGAGATGGAGATGATGGGGTAGCAGCATCCTGGTTGAGTGGAGTAAGCAGTAAGGGATCAGGAGAGGAGTTAGGTGATATGATAGGATTGAGATTCGTGGCAGCAGGTGATAAGGGTCCGTGCGATGGAGTGATTGGATCTAGAGTGTCAAGGGGATCAGGGGTTGGAATGGATGAAGGACTATGAGCTTGAGATGGACTAGATGGGATTGTGGGATCTTGATGTGGAGGAGGGGATATGGTGGTATGCTTTGAATCAAACTCTTGGCATGACTCATCATATGTGGGTGGCATGATAATAGAGTGTTGGAGGGACTCTTCAAGTGGGGGAGATGGAAGTATGGAGGATTCACGAGGTTCATTGGAATTGGTTTTGGTACTACTAGAAGTGGGAGGAGTGGACTGTATTTTGGTATTTTCAATGGATTGGGTGGATCTAGGAGTAGATGGAGTTGATTGGACTTGGGTTTCTTCAATGGATTCGGTGGCTCTTGGAGTAGGAGATAGTGGTTCAATGGATTCAGTGGGTTCAATGGTTTCAACGGTTTGAGCAATGCTAGGGGTGGTAACAACAATGATAGGTGTGGTAAGGAGAAGGGTCTCATCACTAGTGATCGGGGATGATGGATCAACATGACATGGTTCCATGACTTCAATATGTGGAGTTGGGGATGGCTTATTTGTCATGACTCCTTGGAGAACTTCTAAAATGAGAGACTTGCATATGGTTGGCTTGGATGGGGTGGTAGAAATAGATGAGGGATTATGGATTGGTGGAAATAATTGGTGGAATAGGGTTAGATGGAGGAATGGGGTTAGATGGAGGAATGGGATTGGATGTAGGACTGGGAGTAGATGGAGGAATGGGATTGGATGTAGGACTAGGAGTAGATGGAAGACCAAGATTAGATGGAGGGTTAAGGTAAGGATATTGGAATGGTGAATTAGGATAGGGGGACATGGATTGTGGATTAGGACAAGAGGATACAGGTGGTGTAGTGGGACAAGAGGATGTGGGTGATGGATTATAATAAAGGTATTGGGATGGTGGATTAGGATGAGGAGACATGGATGTAGGATTAAGGTCAAAGGGGGTGGATATAGCATTAGTATGGGTAGACTGGGAAAGAGGATTAGGATACGGGGACATGGAGGTGGAATTGTAATAGGAGTATTGGGATGGAAGGTGCTAGGATAAGAGGATGATGTCAATGAAGGACATGATGAATATGGGGACAAAGAAGATGTTGGATATCCCATGTCAAAGGTAGGATAAGGAGCATGATTAGGCATGGATGAAGACATAATGAGGTATCTTGGAGGAGTAATTGGATTTTGGAAAGTGGGTGGAGAAAGCTTACTAGTGATGGCAGTGTCAAGGGGATCTATGTCATATATCTCTTGATCAACAAGACTTTCATTATCATCATCAACATAATTAGGGTTTCCCTTGACTACTATTGATGGAGGATAAGGATTCATGATGATGAATGGATCAAAGAGAATGGATCAAATATTTTGAATGGAAATAGACTAAAGCTCAAATCAGGATTTAGGTCAAGCTCAGATCGAGATTGGATTAAACCTCAAAGTAGGATGATTAGATGATGCAATGGGATTGATTTTGATTATTAAAGGATGACTACGACACCGAATCTACTTTGAGATGGAAGCATATTGATAGGGTCAAAGGTGATTGGATAAGGATGTGATTGGATTGGATTGGATAATATTGATCAATGATTGATAAGATCTAATGATGGATTAAATAGGATGACAAAAGGGGTCAGAAAACCCCATTTAGAGATTACCCTAGGTGATGTAGGATACTGATTGATCGGATTAAAGGATAAATGGATGATTGTAGCACCGAATCCACCTTGAGATTGAAAGTGAATTGATTGGGAAAAGGATGATTATTAACTTAGGATGAATGAAAATCCAAAGGAAATGTTAATAATGATGATCAAATTCAAACACCCAAGTCAATTTAGATAATAACTTATGAAATGATGTTCAAGTGATTTGGATGGGGAAAACAATTGATTGGATTGGGTAGATAGAAGATAGGAATGGGTAGATGTATGATTGGATTAGGGAAATAGATGATTGGATTGTGGAAATGAATGATTGGATTGGGGAAACAGATGATTAGATGGAAGAATGAATACTTTGAACGAGTAAACGATCACTCAAAACAAGAGACAAACTCTCATAATAAGGAGATAGAAGATTAGAATGGATGAATGGATACTCAAAACGAGTAAATGAATGATCAAGAGGGGTGAATGAATACTTGAAATGAGTAAACGACTACTAAGAATGGTTGAACGACTCTCAAAATGAAGATATAGAGGCTCAAAATGGATGAATGACTACCCAGAATGAGTAAAAAATTACTTGGAATGGATGAATGGCTCTCAGAATAGAGAGACCAAGACTCAGAACGGGTGAACGTTTACTCGAAATGAGTGAACAAGTGAATGGGATGGGTGAATCCTTTTGGAATGGAGAGTGGATTAACTAAACAAAAGACAAGATTAGGTATGAAAGAAGAAAATTTACCCAAATTGATGGGGGACTCACTCAAAAAGGTTGTAATTGCTTAAAACGATTGAGAACAGCTGAAAATGATGGAGAACGACTGACAAAACGACCAAAACAATAAGCAAAACCACTCATTTTAGGGTTGGAATGGATGAATGGAATGACTAAATGGAAGAGAAAATTGGCTATACAAGAAGAAAATTCACACAAATTGATGGGGGACTCACTAGAAAGAGTGGTAATAGGAAAAAATGATTGAGAGTGACTGAAATGACAAAGAATGGTTGACAAAAAGACCAAAATGACAAGAGAAAATGTTCATTTTAGGGTCCTATATAGGGGTAGGTTCGCCCCACTGTAGTAAAATAGAGGTAAATTTTTCCCCTTTGTGGGAAAACTCATGAAAATTTGTTGTTTCTAAGTCCTGGACAGGAGAATGACTCTCGAAATGGATGAATGAAGGTTCAAAATGAATGAACGATGCTTGGAATGAGGAGAGCGATAACCCAGAGTGGAAGAACGACTATTAGAATGGGTGGATGGGGGCTCATAATGGATGAATGGATACTTGGAATAGTTAAAAGAAGGCTCAGAATGAACAAAAGAAGGTTTGAAATGACTAAACAAAGGTTTAGAATGGTCAAACAGAGGTTCAAAATAGCTAAACAAAGGTTTAGAATGGTCAAAAAGAGGTTCAAAATGGCTAATGGAAGGTTCAGAATCATTAAATAGAGGTTTGGAATGATTAAATGGAGGTTTGGGATGGCTAAACAAAGGTTTGGAAGCTTGAAAAAACTAAACAAGGAAATTTTTCACTTCTGCAGTGGGTTGTAGGGGCATGATCACCTTTTTGTAGTAAATAGGAGGGTGTGACCACCTTTCTATAGTAAACAAGAGGGTGTGCCTACCTTTCTGCAGTAAACAGGAGGGTGTGACTGCCTTTCTGCAATAAATGAGAGGGCATGACCACCTTTCTGTGGTAAACAAGGTTTGGTTTAGATGGAAATGACTATGGAAAGGACTCAAAATGATGATAATAAGGCCAATTTGTCAAAAATTTCACAATTTTCTCACAAGAAGACACTTTAAACAAGCACAATCCTATGATTAGTGTTAAGGGTATGGTCAACAAAGGTCTTAATCTAGGATGCACAAGAGTTATAGGGATTCCTCCATATATTCTCAGTACGTGAGGCACAACTGTGAACCCTAGCCCGTAACAAGCATGAGTCGAGAACCCCAGCGAGATATTGAAGGGCTTGGACCAACTTTTCACATCTATCTAGGTATCACCCTAGCTTCAATGCTCCACCAATTATGATGTGATTGGATTGGGGTACAACTTTTTCTCTCCTCATTTTATATACCCTGTTGGTACACATGGTTGAAATCATCCCCTAGGGTGATGAAATTCCCAAGCATGTCCCACTAAAAAAAGGAACTAATCATTTCCAACTACTCTGCAAGCTCACATGAACTACAAGGGGAAACTGAAAACAAACCAATGCCCCCTTGGGTGACACAAAACAAACAAAACAAGCAATGAATATTACTTCCCCTAATTAAACTATGTTCTTAGATTAATGAAAACAAGGATAGCTTTTAAAATATGATCAAATAGATAGCCCTGCAAGCAAATGTTAGCTGTTTTATCCTTCGTTCTTCATCAATTACATAAGAATATGCTGCAAAATGTTTGCAAAAATACAAATACCCTTGAAAAAACCAATTTTAGGGGGTTAGGATCTAAAAATAGCAAAAAATGAGAGCAAAAAAGAACCTAAAATAGTTTTTTTACCTTCCAAATTGTGTTGTTTTGGGGCATATTTGCCCCATTGTAGTAAGCAAGAGGGCGCAGTTGAACTTCTGCAATGAAATGTTAGCAAGCAAATTTCAAACTGGGGCATAGTTGCCCTTCTCTAGAAAAATGTTAGAAATAAAATTTTTAACTAGGGGTGTAGCCGCCCAACTGCAAAAAATGTCAGAATACATATTTTTAAATTAGGGAAGTGGTTGCCCAACTGCAAAAAAATATCATAAAATAGATTTTTAAATCAAGGGCATGGCCACCCAATTGCAAAAATGTTTAGAAATCAGATTTTTAAATAGGGGCATGGCCACCCAACTACAGAAAAATGTCAGAAATCATATTTTTAAATCAAGGGCGTGGCCGCCCAACTGCAGAAAAGTGTCAAAAATTAGATTTTTAAATAGGGGCATGGCTACCCAACTACAAAACAATGTTAGAAAATAGAATTCTAAATCAAGGGCATGGTCACCCAACTGTAGAAAAGTGTCAAATAATAGATTTTTAAATCAGGGGCATGGCTTCCCAACTATAGAAAAGTGTCAAAAATCAAATTTTTAAACAAGGGTGTGGCCACTCAACTATAGAAAAATGTTAGAAAATAGATTTTTAAATCAGGGGTGTGGCTTCCCAATTGCAGAAAAGTATCAAAAATCTAATTTTTAAACAGGGGCATGACTGCCTAATTATAGAAAAATATCAAAAATTAGATTTTTATACAGGGGTGTGGCCACCATTCTGCAATCAACCAAATGGCATAGCCACCTTTTTTCAGTCAACCAGAGGGCATAGCCACCTTTCTGTAGTCAACCAGAGGTTGTAGCCATCCCTCTGCAATGAACCATAGGGCATAACCACCCCTCTATGACTTGTACCAACAAACAATCTCAACAATAACGAATGTAAAGTAAATGAATCTGTTTGTGGGTCCCATCGAGTGTGCCAGAAATGTGTATCCTTGAGTTTTACCTATTTTAATGATGCAAAACAACTAAAATGTAATGTAAAAACACAAAGAACACCTTAAATATTAGCCTAAAGAATTGTTAACACAAAGAGATAAGATGAAAGAAGACTGTAAATGATTATACCTTCTCTTTGCAGCTAAAATTCCTTGGTTGGCAATTGATTTTGAGTACTTGTGTGCTCCTTGGATGGCTATTGATATGACTAAATGAAAGATTGACTATATCATCAGATGCAAACGTTAATTGCTAAAATGGCTTGGCTAATTAAAAGGAAATACTTGTGAGTTGAGTGCTCAAAATGACAGCATGAGGGTGCTAAAATGACTAAGTGTTTTCAAATGGAAAAATGGCAAGATTTTAGTATCAAGTACATGAGGTCCCTAAATAAGAGAAAAAGTGGGGTATTTATAGAGGAATTTGAGTTCTATAGAGAATTTAGTGGTTGAGATTTATCCAACAAGGCCAAGATGAAGAGTTATGGTGAGTTGAGAACTCACAAGCCCTCACATCTTGACATGTGGAATGTGAAGTGGCTTAGGGTGTGATGATGTATAAGTGAGGTGGAAGGAGAGTACATGATGTGTAAGGACATGTACCTTGGAAGTACATTGGGAGATGAGAAGATTCCTTGGAGGAATAAATTTGAATTAAAAATTCACATGCTTGGGAGAATCTAGTGGATAAGAGAGGGTCTCCAAAAAGGTGGGAGTTTTCCATGTGTGACTTGATGTGACAAGTCAAAGATTCTAGAAGATGCATGGGAAAAGGGGATTCTAGGAGGAATAAAATGTGAATTAAAAATTCACATGGGGAAGAGGTGAACCTAGGGTGAATAAAAAGGAGTTAAGAATTCCTTGGGGGATGGGGAGAGTTGACCAAGGTACTGATTAGGCTTAACTAATCAGTAATCAGAGGATAATTAGGGGTTAATGAGGATTAGAAGCCAACTTGCAAAATTTGGAGGATGTGACACATCTTAATCAAGGATTAGACATGTGCACATCCCTAATGAAGAGATTAGGAAATGGATTAGGATTATATGAAAATGACATGTGAAGAATTAAATAAATGCCATATTTATTTAATTCATTTGATGAAAAGGGGATTAAATGCCTTAGGGATTTGGCAAAATTAAGGATATTAATTAAATAATAGTAATATTACTTAATTAACTTAGATAAGAGGATTTTTTGATGAAAAGTGATAAATTTGGATAAATTAAGTGTCCAAATTTGGATGTCTATAGGAACAAATCACTACTCATGTCCTCAAATATACTGAACTATGGATCAAGCATAAGATTTGGGAATTGGATAGTAGGGGCATGCAATACACCTAAGACTTGATGGGAGATTTCGAATCCCACTCGACCTCTCAAGAAAATAAACAAGATCCAAAAGGAAAGGTAGACTCTCCCTTTAAAACTAAAATCAATTGTGTTCAAGACAAGGCAGAGGTAGAAAAGAAAAGAAAGCCAATAGCCAAAGAGAGGAAAAATACTTCCAAGGAAAAGACGTTTGTTGCAAAGGAGGAACTTGATGAGGAGGAGAAGGAAGATAATCATGTGTCCAATAGGAGAAAAGTAACAAGAACCTCCAAGAAAAAAAGGATCTTTCCAAGGAAGAAGGTAAAACAAAACCGAAAGTGGTGAATGTGGAGAGCTCTAGAGAGAAGACACATGTATATACTAGGAGATCTAGGTCCCTTTCTCCTAAGGAGAGTGCACTAAAAGAGAATATTTCCATAGCCTCAACTATTATGGAACAACAAAAGGATACCTCTTCCCTTCCTAAGTCAAGTGATGCAAAGCATGGGTCCAAGGAGGTAGATGTTGGTGATCACCAGGATGAAGATGTAGAAGGATTCAAGGATGGTGAACTCTACATTGATGAGGTATAGATTGAGAGAATCCTATAGTCCCCTTTGGTCACATACGAAGACTTGCCTGTTAAGGATGTAGAAGATAAGTCCTCAGAGAAAGAAGAAGCACCCACAAAGATCCTTACCCCAACTCCTGAAGAAGAAGAACATGACAAAGAAAAGGATAAAAACCCAGGAAGAGATAAGGGAGACAAAATTGAAGAGGCACATGTGGTCCAAGATTCAGGTGTTGATTCCTATACCAAACAACAAGGGCCATCACTCAACGTGAACAATAGTTAGACTCTACCACTCATAGCTAGCTTGCTGAGGAGTTAAGGAGTAAGCAAATAGGTATAGATGATACTCCTCTGAATTGGGATAATCTACTAGCCAATATTAGGAAGGGAAAAGCCAAGAAGAAGGCCAAGATTATTTCTAGGATTGGTAGAGATGAGGCCAATAATAGGTTGATCCACATTGCTACCCCTACAACAGAGAAAAATAAGGATGAGGTGCCTCACCAAGACTACAGTGTTCAAACAATTAACTTGGGGCCAACCTCCATGATACAAGAAATTGAAGAATTTCAAGTATCCAGTGTTGCAATCCTTGGAAGGTTGAACAAAGAGGTGCAAACAAAACAAGAATTAAAGAAGGAAAATGAAAGTTTGAAAAGATATTTGCAAGATCTTATGAATCCTTTGTAGACTATCAGTTAGGTTAACTCTTCTTCATCTGTAGGAAGTCTCCTACCCAAAGAAACGATCAACGAATTGGAAAGAGTGAAGACCTCCACATAGATCACACTTGATTGGTTGCATGGAGTGGGAACTAGAGGAGATGATGTAATCAAATAAATCCTCTCAACTAGCAGAGATGCCCATAGCTTAGTGGAATGGTTGAAGAATGTGTTGACCCAGGACAAGGAAGATGTTGATCTCCTGTTGTAGAAAACCAAAGCCATCATGGAGTACACTGAATAGAAGCTGGTAAGTGATGGAATCCTCCCCTCTTCAAAGGTTGAAGAACCTTGGGAATGGTATGAGACCTTGTAGATTAGGTAGAGGGTGTTGAAGAAGATCCACAAGTAGGGAAAACAAATAGAGGGCACCCTAACTGATATATACAACAAATGCATTTCATTTTTTGAAGTCATGATAGCCAGAAAAAAGTTTTTACCAAGGCATCTCAGCCTAGAGTAGTTAAGAAACTAGTGGTGTGATGTTTATGCCCCAATGGATGATGGACCAATCACAATTCACCACTTGGATGAAGTGGCCACATATATTGCGACCATGGAAAAATACCAAACCCTCAAGGTGGAATGGGATAAAATTATCAAACAAGCAAGGACAGATATTAAATCTGTTGAGAGAAAGTTTTAAATATTAATTATTCCACCTTCGGCTAACTTGGGGAGGATTTTCTTGATGGTGCAAGATAAAGTGGGACGAGATAAAGACAAGGGGGAAGGCATTTAATGTAGGGCTACATCAAAATTTGTGCTTCCCCATTATTCCTTCTTCATCCTTCAAATGTATTCGACTGAGCTACACTGGAGAACCCATGTTGACCTTCATGAGTTCAAGAATTTAATGCAAATATTGTTTTATTTTAGAACTTTCTTGGCTGACTTGTTTTGTGGCTAACCTTCTTTTAACCTTATTTGAACCGACATAGCATGAGATTTCTATAAGTATGGCATTTTTCCTCATTTGTAAGAGTGAGATGATTCAAATTTGAAGAAAGTTAAGTGATAGAATAGAAGCTAGTGTTAGGATTTGGTTGTATTTTGAAGAAAGCGCTATAACACATAATGCTAGAATTTTTGTTGTTATTGGATTATTCAATACAATTGAAGACATTGTTATCTTGGTGAATTCTCTTGTGTTGATTTATCTTGTATGGTTCTTGTTGTTCTATCTTTTCAGATTGCTTGAGAAATATTGGATATATTTTAAATTTAGAGTTAGATATGATTCAATAGTGTTTATGGTTTGATGCTTGAAGTGTTTGTAGCAATCCTTGGTCCATACTTTTTGCACTGGCTAATTGTGAGTTGCTTTACAAAGTTATCCTAGACCATATATTCAGTGTGCTTAGTTCAATTGTGAATTTTTGTTCATCTCAACTGCAATAGGGTTGCTTTGGATGAATATCCATAATCTAAAAATCATTAATTCCTTGGAAGATTGCACTATTTTTTTAAGGTTGCAGGTTCATCTAGGTTGAGCGGGAATTAGTTTTAGGGGATTTGTCCATTTCAAGTATTTCATCATCTACATTGTTGATCTTAGGAGTAGTTTTAATCTTAGGAACCTTCCTTAAACCGTCATCTTTTTTTATTTCTTTATTATCAATGTTAGATTTAGAACTTCAAGTATCATCATATTGCAAGATCTGATAAGTTTTAGATTCCAATATTTGTTTGTAATAAGGTTTCTTTGTGATTACTAGCATTTTCACATTATCACTAAGCTATTTATGCATTGTCAAGACCTGACATTAGAGACCTTGGGGTTATCTCTTCAGGCTTGATGATAGAGTCTTACCTTTCAAGAGAGATAGTGTAGACACTAAAAATTGACCTAGGCCTGCAAGCTCCATTTCTCGCCACTTTTATCCTAGCATAATTAAGATACTTAATTATGTTATCTAGTCCATTTTAATCTATTAATTAAATAACTTTAATTATTTAATTAATTCATGTCTATTTATTCTATCTTCATCGATTAAATAAACTGATTGCATCACTAATTTCTTCCTCTTCTTCAATAGTTAAATAAATTATTATTTATTTAATTATTTTGTCATCTTTCATCTATAGTTAAATAATTACGACTAATTATTTATATATTCATGGTCCTTTAATTCTTCCATAGTTAAATAATTGTTAAAATCATTTAACCATCCCATGTCACATTCCCTATTAAATAATTAATCTAAATTAATTATTTAAGGTCTAATTTTCATCTCTCCATTTAATTAAATGCTCTTCTTTTCATTTTATCTAAATAAATTATTTGGATAAATTATTTATTTGCTACTTGTCATTTTCCTCCATTTTGAATAAATAATTTAAAATAAATTATTTATGCACCTCCACTTGGTCAAAGATACCCTATCATTATTCCTTGGCACAGTCTACATGTTTGTCATAGCCTGCATGTCTTGCATGTCTATCATAGTTGTCGGCGTCATAGTTTTTGCCATGCATGGCATATTCTTGGTGCATCAATTCTGGACCATCGATTCAACCTTCAATCTCATCCATCCATTCAAAATTTCCTTTTCTCATAAAATGGAAATTTTGAATTCATTTGCCTCCCTCTCTCCTTCAAGCATTCAGGCGAACTTTTGATCTTCATTTTCACAACACATTTTCATGCATACTTAGAACTTCTCTTAGGCATTTAGAGTCATTTTGCATAGAAAAATCCCTCAACACTTGTGTAGAACATGGCATAATCTAAAAGTTGCTCGAAGAATCTGAGGGCACTCTTCAACTTGCAGCAAGCTAGAAGGTGTAATGGAGGTCAGCCATGGAGATTGAAGATTTGGGTAACTTTGTTTTATTTATTTTCATGTTTTCTCCTTTGCACTCCATTATCTCTTTGCTTTTTTAGATTTAGAAATTCTAACCTAATCAAACATAAATTTCCAGAGATACATTTGGTGAACCCGAAATTTTGTAGAGAATTTTGTTTGTTCTTATTTTTTTTTGCTATTTTGCAAGTTACAGCCAAGAATTCATATCAAATCCCGTCATCTTCTTTTGAGCACAAAAAAAAGGTCACCTAAATTATTTTAAACATTTTCTGGGTTTTGTATGCCTCGCTATCAAATTTTTGAAACTTTAAATGGTTCAAAATTTTGTTAGGATTTGAGAAAGTTATGACTGTTTTAATGATAGCAACTTTTTAAGATTTAGTTATTAAGACCCAAATTTTCTTTTGTTTATAACACTTGTCTTGCAAGATTTTGCAAAACATTTTCTAGGTTTTGAAGCTCTATGTCTTAGCTTTCCATAGATATCTACAATTTAAAATTTTATTTAGTTTTGAGAAAGTTATCACTATTTTTAGTTTGTTGTTTTCATTCAAGTTTTTTTTGGTTTACTAATCTTTTGTTTCTAGCATGTGGCTTTGGAATGGGGCTCCCAAAAATAACTTCTTTTGGAGCAAAAAAAAATTGAACTCTTAGTTTTTAGTTTTCTTTGATTTCTTTTTCTTAGTTTAGTTTAGTCTCTTCATTTTCTAGTTTACTTATTTACTGACTTTTAAGTTTTAGTTTGGTTTTTAATCTCTTGCTCTTAGTTTTTTGCATCTTTCTTGTTGGTCCAAGACATTTATGAAACTACTAATTTGTGGTTTTTCATCTCCGTTAGTTGAAAAATCATTTCTTAAACAATGTTCTTACGATTTCTAGTTTAGGAACACTTCTTTTGGTGTATTAAAATGAACATGTGCTTGATTATGTCTAACTGTGCTTGAAGGTGGTACGTGATTTTTCTCTCACCTTGTGAAAACTAGGTGATCAGAAAACTAGACCCACCTTATTTTTTGTCACCCTCAAGACTTAGTAATTGGAGTATCCTCTCCCCTTGTGCTTTTGGGTGATCTTGGGTGTAAGAGAAATAGTTACTAACTCTAGAACTTGGTTCTGTTATGGTGGGAAAAAGTACTCACCCTAGGACAACTCAGACTGGTAGCACCCTGAACCCAAGGGACTTATAGCCGGTATATAAAAGTGGATTCTTGGGGAAAGCCCAAGAATCATGCATATGGTTTCGATGAGATGGATCTGAAAGGGGACTCTCACCGCATGGATCATGCCCTATGAATGGAATGCCTGTACTAAACACCTTTTGTTTTAGAGTCCAACCTTTTTTGGTCGTTGCTTGGTATAGTGCAAGGTACAGTATCATGCCTGAAGTTACTCACTACTGACTCCCTTGTGTAGAGATAGCAGTTCCTAGGAAGTGACTACCCAAGAATCCAAAGTTGGTGTGCCCAAATGACGTTAATAATCCATGGAGGGGAGCCAGTGCCACCAAACTACTAAGCTATCTGCTCTCAAGAAGGAAAGGTGTTTAACACCAATCTAAGGTATATCGATGGGCTATATCAAGAATACAAACCCTTGGCCTATTAGGCTATTAGGATTTTGCTTGTCTCATGTGTGTTTGCATACATCAAAACATCGTGTTTGTCAAGTGTTTTCTAGATTTTCAAACAATATACACAACATTCACAAATCTAGACACAAAACCTCAAACAACTCAGACTTTTCAATAAAACATCAAAACAATTGTCTTAGCCTACTATCAAACATCTTCTTCCAAAAGTTTTCTGTCAAAACCAAATCATGAAATTGCTCAAATCTCTCATTCCTTTTATATTTTAGCTTGCATCTTACCATAGGGTCATCTTTGCAAATATTTAGCTTCATCCTTAGGCTTCACCATTTGCATTTTCAATCATAAACCAAAAACTTAGGTCCTCATCTCATTTTGCATATTTTGGATTAGGACAACCTTACCTCACTTTGCAAAATCTTTAATTTCAAAATTAGGTTATCATTGGACTTAGACATCATTATCTCCTTTAGTCATTATCCTTTTGTGAGATTCTTCTGACTCAAAAGTCTAGTTAGGAAGACTCACTTGTCAATTGTCCTTGTCATTTAATCCTTCAAACAAGACCTTTGATATTCCAAAATTGAGACATAGATCAAGCATAGGGTGGTTAGGAAACCTTCTTCCAAATCATTTTAGACCTTTGCATTTTCATACCTTAGACATTCAAATCATTTTAGTCCTCACCTTGCATATCTTTAAAATGCAAAATATTGTCATCATAGTCCTCATTTGGAATCTAGAATTTGCATTGGTCATTTCCTTAACCAACATTTTCACATTATTCCTCACTGTCACCTTGACATTTGACATCCTTTCTTAACAATTTATCACCTTGCATTGGTCATTTTCCTTAGGAAAACATCATTATCACCTTGCATTGACATCCTCGAAAAAAACAAAACAAAAAAAATTAGTGTCATAACTTGTCATCTTAGTCTTCATTGTCCTTTGGCATTAGTCATTTTCTTTAGACAACATTGTCATATTGCATCCCTTATTTTCAAAAAATCGAAAAACATAGTCTTGCATTGTCATCCTTTATCCAAAAAAAATCCAAAAACATAGTATTTCATTTTCATCCTTTATTCAAAAAATCCAAAAACATTATTTCATCCTAGTTGTTATTTTGAACCTAGTCTTTTGCATTAGTTTCCTTTTTAGTTGACATAATCATCTTAGTCCTTATTTTGCACATCATCATCCTAGTCATAATCGTCACTTTCACTTTTTGACATTACACATTTCCTTAGATACACATTATCATCTCGTTGCATTGTCATTGTTTATCACACAAAAAGACAAAAAACATAGACTAGTGTCATCCTTGCATTGTCATCATCTTCATTTGAGAAATCTCTTTGATGGTGGAAGCAAGACTTCAAAGAAAGAAAAAACAAATGGAAGACTTTGGACAAGACTTTGACAACCACACCAACATCAACACCAATCCCAATGACTAGATTTTTGATGACACATTTGGAAATTTGAATGCAGAATCTTCCATGAACATGTCAACTTCTTTTCAAAATCCACTTTTTAAACAATTCATACAAAGATACCAAAATGGACAAGTCTATGCTGAAAACTTAGAGGCAGCAGCCTAAAATCCTAAAGTAGCTTCATTTGTTGAAGACCTGGTCTTGAACAATCCTGAATGATACCTCACTATGCTCTTAGACCAAGGTGTAAGATTACCAAAAGGTTTCGACATTAATACCATATGGCCTGTCTCTCCTAATAATATGACACAAAACACAAGATCCCAGCATGACATGAACAATACCTCGACCAATAACATTTCCATTACTATGCAAGTAGCCACTACCACCATTAATGTGACATCTAGTGGCACCATAAATCAAAACACCTCCTCTTCAACCAAGGCAACATCTACTGGAGGAACATCTACTATGACCATGCCTACAATGTCCATGTCATCTTCACAAACGATAAGAGCTACCTTTTCATAGACCATGCCTACAACATCCACATCATCTTCACAAATGATAGGAGCCACCTTTGTGTCCATCCACATCAGTAAGCACCACTTCTTCAAATACTATGGTTGGCTCTTCATATATGACAATGGGGGCATCTTCATCACATCATTATTGTGGAACATCATTTAATCCCTTTGGACGAAACTCACGATGTGTTTTCATTCAAGGCCCTAAACACAACATTAACACATCATCGCAAATGAACATCCCACATGGAAAAGGGCACAATACACATATACCACATGAACACTTTCAAGGACCAAACACTACCATGCCACACGGACAATTCTTTCAACAAGGACAAGGAACTCAAATGACACAGCAAATGCATACCTTTGGACATCAAATACGTCAAGGACCTCAAATATAGACAAACATGGCAGGGTTACATATTCCCACATACTCATCCCAAATTCATACTCAACAACAAATGCCCACTCACAACTGGCAATATCAGAAAACACCTAATCAAAACATACTATACTTTCAGGCTACCAATGAAACCATTCTACATTCCTTGCTAGAAAAAGTGGATACCTTCAAAAATAGATGGAAAATATTAAAACCTCTAACAAGAAGACACCAATGCCATATGACTTATGTCCATATCCTTTTGATACAACTTTGTGCATGCCACCATTTCCACATGGTTATGTGGCTCCAAACTTCAACAAATACAAGGGTAAAACAAATCCACTTGACCACATCAGAGATTTTGTAACAAGTTGTGTGGATATTGATCATGAGCACACATATCTAATGTCACTATTTCCTAAAAGCCTCGCAAGACCAACCCTAGAATGGTTCTATACACTGCAACCTAGAATTCAATCATGGAAAGAACTTGTTGAAAAATTAGTGAAAAATTACACATTCAACATTGACATAGAAACCTCCATTACCAACTTATGCTAGCTCACACAAGAAGATTCCAAGTTGAACAAGCCCTCATAGCTGAAGGAAGACTAAAATATGGTCCTAAAAACACAAATGCAAACCCTCCTTCTACTGACAAAACAAAATTTTGGTTTAAGAACAAACATGTTACCAACAATGATGTAGTCGATGCTAAGGCTGTCAACACTATGGGTCCTATGATTACTCTAAAAGGGACACAACTACAAAACACATAGATGATGACACAAACATATGCTGCTAATGCTATCCATACAAATCAGAATAACCAATACAATCAAAACAATCAAATTCAAGGGCATCCTAGAGAACCAAGACAATTGACTAGAAGTCGCACATACAGCCCTTTGGGTGAACCTATTGACAAAGTCCTCAAGAAATGCATTCAAAATGGTGTCATCACACTTCAGGACCCCAAACCATATGACCCTACGCAGTTTAAACCATCTTGGTGGGATGATAATTCATTTTGTGACTACCACCAAATAAAAGGACACAAAAAATCTTCCTATAAACAATCAAAAAATATGGTACAAGACCTTATTGAAAAGCGTATCATTGAAGTTGGTAGGCCACAGTTTGCTTCTAATGCGGATCATACAATACACAAGAACCCATTGTAGGATCATGGTTCAGGAAACCCTTCTATGTCAAACCTTAATAACAATACTTGATCCAACCATGCCCATATTGGATATGACTATTCTGGGGGACCTATTATACATCACATTAGAACAACTGAGGAACATGTCTGCACGGTCACCATTAGAAAGTTCCCTGAATGTAATGTCACCACTCGCGGTGGAAAGATCACCATATCCAACCCTCCTCCCCCTAGACAACCAAAGGTAACAATAGTTGGCCCATCCACTTCACAGTCGCAATCGCGTCCACAAAATAAGCAATCCCAACCTAAAGGAAACTTTAATCTTATTGACCAGCTTGGAAAAACACCTACACAAATCTCTATTCTTGAGTTGTTACGCATCTCGCCTGCCCATAGAGCTATCCTAGATAAAACACTACAACAATCTTATGTTCCCCACGATATTGATGTCAGCCAATTTGAAGCCATGGTAGGATATCTCATGACACCCCACCATATCACCTTTTTTGACCAAGACTATTTTTCATCCAAATCCAACCATAATGATGCCCTTCATATTGAAGTCTTTGTTCATAAACATAAGGTCAGTTGAGTCTTAGTAGATGGCGGAGCAGGACTGAATATATGATCCTTAAAATTGGTCAAAGCACTAGGATTTTCTGATGCTTGTGTAGATGCCACAAGAAACATTGTTATCAAGGCATATGATGATGAAGAACGTTCCTCTCAAGGCGTAATTACACTCCCAGTTCGGATCAGGCCAGTCATTGTTGACACCACTTGTCAAGTTCTAGATTTGGACCTTCCATACAACATTTTACTCGGTTGACCTTGGATCCATGCTTTGAAAGCCATTCCCTCCACATATCACCAGTTCTTGAAGTTTCCTTTTGAAGGAACGGAGATAACTATATACGGAGACCCTGATCCATTCCAATATTGTACCAACTTACAGGGTGTCTCGAAACGTCAATTCCCTATCAATAGGGAATCTCTGACATCTTTTTCTTCCAAATTCATTGATCCTTCAACACTTGTGAAATCTCTTGCCTCTTCATCGACCACATTCGCTTCTACTTCTTCCACCACCATGACCACTTCCATAACACCTACCACTTCATTTATCACCCCAAGCATCGAACCGAGGCTCCCAAATTTAGGACCAAGGATGTGGAGAGTACAAGCTAAATATGTCCTATTGCATAACAAATATGCCCAAGTCTCCCCATGTCTATGGCAAACCTTTTTTTAAAATATAAGAAAAAGAAACTTTCAGGGTTCCTCCAAATATAGTTTTCATAAAGTGGGGTGAAATGATTCAAGAGGACATAGATGATATACTATCTCGGATTTATAGAGAACCATGAGACTTAGCTCCCTTTCCAGTAACAATATATGAAAAAGGATACAACATGATAAAAGAAAAAGGTTATGATGGAAAAAGTGGTCTTGGCAAGGATAAAAATGGAAGGCATGAGCCACTATCAATTTTAGAAAGACCAAAACATCTTGGGTTAGGGTTAGGTCCATGAGAATTTGGCAATCCAAGTACCAATGTGCTTCCATGTGAGTTAGTGTATGCTTCAGAATGTGTTGAGACAACTGAGGACACCTCCTTTGAAGTTGACTCTCACGAATGGGAATTTGGCTCTCAACGATCCTTAAGTGACTACTACCTTGATGAATTATTCCTTGAACCTGGTGAGCCTACATGTGAGGAATGATTCTATAAAATGTTTAAGATTGATACAACACCAAATGATGTCAAGTCTAGAACATATTCTATTCCCATTCGTCCTAGCCCAACATACTAGCCCAGTCATCCCAAGTTGACAACCATCATTTAGAATCACCTAAGCCATCACTTGCCACTACTGATCCTGACTCTAATGCTACCCCCTTTGTCCCTTACTTTGCTGGTGAGTATGAAACAAGTGAAGGAGAATACTAGATATAATCTAACATATAACCGAATGATGATAACTTCATTTTCAATTTCTCGGTGTCCATTTACATGCTTTCTGCATCATCTCCTCAATTTGCAAATACTAATGATGGAATATCCTTAGTTTACCCTGATCTAATTGACTAGAACCAACAAGGCCCACCAATAATGGACACTTTTCAAAATGATGAGGCTTTAGCAGAGTTTTTAGGACTACATGAGGGCATTCCAAATGGGGATCACAAAGCTAGATTTTCCATTGACTTGGATTGTGCTGCTTATTTCAGGGAGACTGAGCCATCCTCTAGTCACAAAATTAAAAAGAAAAATAAAGTAAAAAATGACACGTCTCTAGGTGAAAACCGAAAGGCACCTTCTGACAAAAAAATAGTAAAAATAAAGGATGTATCTGAGGGTGAAAACCTCCCTGAGGCACCTAAGGGTGGAGGATTGGACTTTCTCCCCATAGACAGAGAAAAATCAGTAATGCTTGTAGAAGACACCATACCAGTTAAAATAGCTACTATGGAAGACCCCAAAATGGTTCTCTTTGTGGCATCATTGACAAAAGTTCAACAGCCAAAATTTCAAAAGTTCTCAAAATGCAAGGTAAAATTCGCATGGTTTTATGCTGACATGCTGGGATTAGATCCTGAGTTAGTATTGCATCACTTTCCATTATTGCCAGATGCCAAACTAGTAAAACAAAAGCTAAGAAAAATGCACCCACAAGTGGCATTGTTGGTTAAAGCTAAACTCAAAAAGTTGTTGGATGTTGGTTTTATCAAATCAATTGACTATCCTGAGTGGATATCCAACCTTGTACGTGTCACTAAGTATGTTGGACAGATTCATGTATGCACAGACTTCTAAGACCTCAATAAAGCATGTCCTAAAGATGATTTTCCTCTACCAAACATTGCCATCATTGTGGACCTTACAGCTAGATATGAGATGTCCCTTATGGATGGTTTCTCAGGTTATAATCAGATTCGTATTACCCCTGAAGATCAACATAAAACTGCTTTCACATGCCCTTGGGGTACATACTATTGGACTGTAATGTCGTTTGGTCTTAAAAATGCAGATGCTACATATCAAAGGGTAATGAAAATAATATTCTATGACATGATACACACATTAATGGAGGATTATGTAGATGACCTTTTGGTAAATTCATTGACAAGAAAAGACCACCTTTCAGTATTGGACAAAGTTTTTAGGAGGTTGGAATAGTATAAGGTCTGGTTAAACCCAAAAAAGTGTTTTTTTGGTGTAGCATCAGGAAAGTTATTGGGATACATAGTCTCCCATAGAGGAATTGAAGTTGATCCCACTAAAGTCAAAGCTATATTGGATATGGCTCCTCCTAAGGGAATCAGTGACCTAAGAACTCTACAAGGCAGACTTCAATCTAGTAGATAGTTTATTGCTCAACTCGCAGATAGGTGTCAACCATTCTAGTATCTTCTATGCAAAGGGATCCCCTTTGTGTGGACAGATAAGTGTAAGGAAGCATTCAACCAGATCAAACAGTATTTATTGTCACCTTGAGTTCTCATGCCTCCTATCCAAGGAAAACCATTAATTGTGTACATCTTTGCAACTACTTCAACACTAGGGACATTACTAGCACAAAATGACTATGAAGAAAAAGAACGGGCCATATATTATATCAGTCGAACACTGGTGGGGTATGAGCTAAATTACACACCTATTGAACGTGCTTATTTCGTAGTTGTATTTACAGCCCAAAAATTAAGGCATTAAATGTTAAATCATAAGACACACTTGGTAGCCAAGATCGATCCCTTGAAGTACATCTTGAGTCGAGCAGCATTGATAGGACGTTTAGAAAAATGGGTCACAATCCTTAGTGAATATGATATTCAATATGTCGAACGGAAATCCATCAAAGGACAAGTAATAGCAAACCAGCTCACAGATGCACCAATACCAGATAATCATCCTCTTACAACAAAATTTCCATATGAGTCTTTATTTCATGTGGAGTCCCAATAGCCTTGGCAATTATACTTTGAAGGATTCACACTAATCATGGCTCAAGAGATGGAATACTATTCATTACTCCACAAGGAGATTCCATCCCAAGGTTATTCTGCATTGCATTTCTGTGCACTAATAACATGGCAGAGTATGAAGCACTAATTACAGGGCTTTGAATGGCTATCAAGTGGAAAATCAAGAATTTGTAGGTCCTCGGTGATTCTCAACTAGTTATAAACCAAGTCAATGATGAATATGAAACCAAAGATGAGAAGCTAATGCCTTATAATGAATGGTTGACAGTTTACTAACATATTTTCACATACTATCCATTAAATTGATTCTAAGAACACAGAACAAGGTTGTTGACACTATGGCAACAATCGGATCTTTGCTTAATATTCCCAGCAATGTTCCACAATTTGAGTTTTTGGTTGAGAAATTATTGGTTCTAGCTTATGATGTCCCTGAATTAGAAATGGTTTGTAAGCTTGTTGGTTCCAGTTCCCCCTAGTATAAGGACATTTTTGACTACCTTCATTCACAGATCCTTCCCCAAAACTTTTCCAATAACTAAAGGAAGCCCTTTATCCGCAAAGTTGCACGTTATACCATCATCAGCGACACCCTTTACAGACGTAGCTTTGACAATACCCTTCTTCGTTGTCTCGACACTAATGAAGCAAAAATGACCTTACGGGAAGTGCATGAGGGTATATGTGGGTCCCATTCGAGTGGCCCGACCTTGGCTAAAAATATTACAAGACTTGGGTACTATTGGCCAACACTAGAAAAGGATGCACTGGAATTTGTAAGAACATGTCGCCAATGTCAGATTCACAGTGATTTAATTCATGCTCCAACACAAGAGTTCAAGCCGATCACTTCTCCTTGGCCTTTTACACAATGGGGACTTGATCTCATGGGCAAGATTCATCCTACATCCTCCAATGGACATAAATTAATTATCACCATCACTGAGTATTTTACTAAATGGATCAAGGCCATTCCACCCACTTACATTATCAGAAAACAAATCTCCAAGTTCATCCTCAATTACATCATTTGTTAGTATGGCATTCCACAATCCATCATCATGGATAAAGGTTGTCCCTTCAAAAACCATGAAGTTCATGATTTATGTCAACATTTCCATATTAGCCACCACTTTTCCATGCCATATTACCCACAAGGAAATGATCAAGATGAGGCATCTAATAAAACCATTATCAAAATTCCTAAAAAGACTGTCAATGACACTGGCTGTGACTAGCACATCCAACTCAACCCTGCTTTGTGGGCATACCGCACGAGCATTCGTACTCCCACCGGTGCCACTCCTTTTTCCCTTATCTTTGGAGCCGAAGCCATCTTGCCCATAGAGGTCAAAATTCCATCCTTGCAAGTCTCCATGAAAGGCCTCATCATTGAAGAAGAATATAGACAGTTAAGACTATATGAGTTAGAAATGCTAGATGAACGTAGACACAATGCATTGAATCATTTACAAGCATACCAAAATCATCTTTGCAGAAGCTATAACAAAAGGGTGATGACTCAACAGTCTGACATTGGTGACTTAGTTCTCATGCAAAATTCCAAGAATTAGTCAGATAGGGAGAAGCCAAGAAAATTTGAGCCCAATTGGTTGGGCCCTTATGTCATCATAGCATCATTTGGTTCCAGAGCATATCAGTTAGCTACTCCTAAAGGTAAACAGTTGACAAAGCCAATCAATAGTCTACATTTGCACAAATTCTATGCATAGCATGAGAAAGCCTATCCAAAAATCAGTAAAAATACAAAAAAATTTGGAAAATCAAAAAAATCGTCACCTTGATGAAAACCTAGCAAACAAGCATCCTGGTGACACCAAAAAAAAAATGAATAAAATGACAAATGAAAAACAATTTGTCCAATAGTGAAAACCTAGTAAACAGGTGCTTTAGATAAGTACCACGGTGAAAACCTGGCAAACAAGTGCCATGTGTAGTCAGTCATTGCTATGCCATCTACTGTCACTCTATTTACCTTTGTCCCTAATGAACATACTCTTTTCTGACATTCATCATAACACTTCATCTTGATATCATGATATTTCTGTCCATGACTGACAATGGTTGAAATCAAGTCTTGCATACTATCCTCTATCCATGCTAGTCATGACTTTTCTTTACATTCCATTTTCCCTAGCTCATCCTTAACTTAACTAGGGGAAATATTTAATCATGAGACTATAGTGGGTACTGCTCATGATCCTAAAAATTGAAAAATGTCTTGAAAAAAGACCTAAAATTTGAAAAATGTCCTGAAGAAAGATCTCAAAATCATAAAATGTCCTAAAAAAGACCTAAAAATCATAAAATGTCTAGAAAAAAGACCTAAAAATTGAAAAATGTCCTGAAAAAAGACTTAAACATTAGAAAATGTCCTGAAAAAAGACCTAAAAATTGAAAAATGTCCTGAAGAAAACACAAAAATTCCAAAAAAAATGGAGTCATGTCAGTCAGCATAGTCACGTCAATTCAAGTCTTGATTAGTCTTTGTCATTGTCAAACTACGTTGTCTCTGTGCACTTGCTACACAGGCAAGGCTCATCTTCAAGCCCTCGAGACATTAGGTCAGTCCTATTAGGTTTGTCAAAATAAATCATGACTCAATCTTTCGTCAACAAGAAAAAGTCTTTGGTCATGTCGAACTATGAGGTCTCTGATTGCATGATGTAGGCAAGGCCATCTGTCGATGGGCCCCCAAGGCCACACTAGGTCAATCCATTAGGGTTCATTGCACAATTTTCACACACACATGAAATAGTCTTTAAATTTGAATGAACAATCTATCCAAGTGAACTTTGATAATCTATCAGCGAAACATGACAATCATATTGGCATGTCAAAATTGGTCAATCTTAGTCAAACTTAGTCAAGCCAATCAAATCTTGCTTACTCTTCAGATATGTCCTTCTAAAGGGTAGCTCGTCATTTAATCATTCCCTAGGATGTGTCCTTCCTAGGCATCATCATTGTCATTCGACATTTTGAGCAATCCTCTTGACATTTAAGGATCACTCCTCTTGACATCATTGTTCTTTCAGATGTGTCCTTCTAAAGAAAAAACCCTATGATTTATGCCTAAGGATGTGTCCTTCCTAGGCATTGTCACTATCACCTAGCATTTTGAGGGATCCTCTTGACTTTTGGGGGTTTCTCCTCTTGACATCAACATTATTCAGGATGTATCCTTCCTGAATTTGGCAATCTTCGGCACTCATCATCTTAGCATCATCAAAACCTTGACACCCTGGCATCTCGACATCAAACCAGACATCTCAACATTAAAAAACTTGGCACTTGTCTATTGATTTTTAATCATGTTACTAGTTTTTTAGTGAGATCCCGACAAAAGGATTTAGAGAAGTAGTGACATATCATGACATTTGTTTTGTCTTTTGACACTCATGTTACTAGTTTCTCAGGGATGTCCTGACTCTGGGATTTAGAAAAGTAGTGATGTATCATGATGATGGTTTTGGCTTTATTTTTTCCTTTTTGGAAATCATGTTGCTAGTTTCTCAAGAATTTCTCAGAAACAGGATTTAGAGAAGCAACGAAATTTCATGATTTGTCCTTCTTGTCTTTTTTTGCTTGTGGTTGGTTATGACAAAAAGACTAGGGAAAATGTGCCTTTTTGTATGAGTCATGATCATCCTTGTTTGTGACTGTTTAAGTCAAGTGATGGTATGACCTTGCACACCTTGATTTACGTCATATCATGGTGTTTGTTGGCCATCACGATAATCTTCCCAATTATGATTAAGAGCAAGAATTAGTAGTCCTATGGCAATGTGTTGAAGGATCTTTTTCATCTTACTAACATGCATCTCTTTCTATTTTGTCATCTTCCCTCACCCATCTCATATAGGCATTGCATCCATATCATCATCCATATCTTTGGCACTGACATTTTTTTTTTATCTCTTCATATTCTAGTCTTCTCAATTTCGAGAGCACACTCATGTTCTTGGAACCCGTCTGTCCTCTCGAGGGGGCATACCATAACCCTCCTCGTCATTCTTCCTCATCTTATTTTTCACTGGGGCATATTTTTGACTTATTTGTCCTTGTCACAATGCAATAGGCTGCATTATGACAAAGATGGGAAAAATGTAGACACTGAAAATTGACCTAGGCCTACAAGCTTCATTTCTCGCCACTTTCGTCCTAGCATAATTAAGATACTTAATTATGTTATCTGGTCCATTTTAATCTATTAATTAAAATAATTTTAATTATTTAATTAATTCATGTCTATTTATTCTATCTTCATCGATTAAATAAACTAATTGGTCACTAATTTCTTCCTCTTCTTCAATAGTTAAATAAATTATTATTTATTTAATTATTTTGTCATCTTTCATCTATAGTTAAATAATTACAATTAATTGTTTATCTATTCATGGTCCTTTAATTCTTCCATAGTTAAATAATTATTAAAATCATTTAACCATCCCATGCCACATTCCCTATTAAATAATTAATCTAAATTAATTATTTAAGGTCTAATTTTCATCTCTCAATTTAATTAAATTGATAAATCTAATTAAATGCTCTTCTTTTCATTTTATCTAAATAAATAATTTGGATAAACTATTTATTTGCCACTTGTTATTTTCCTCCATTTTGAATAAATTATTTAAAATAAACTATTTATGCACCTCCACTTGGTCAAAGATACCCTGTCATTATTTCATGTCATAGTCTGCATGTCCTGCATGTCTATCATAGCCTGCATGTCTTGCATGTCTGTCATAGCTATTGGCATCATAGTTTTTTCCATGCATGGCATATTCTTTGGCGCATCAATTTTGGACCGTCAATTTGACCTTCAATCTCATCCGTCCATTCGAAATTTCCTTTTCTTATAAAATGGCAATTTTGAATTCATTTGCCTCCCTCTCTCTCTCAAGCATTCAGGCGAACTTCTGATCTTCATTTTCACAACACATTTTCATGCATACTTAGAACTTCTCTTAGGCACTTAGAGTCATTTTGCATAGAAAAATCCTTCAACACTTGTGTAGAACATGGCATAATCTAAAATTTTCTCGAAGAATTTGAGGGCACTCTTCAACTTACAGCAAGGTAGAAGGTGTAATGGAGGTCAACCATGGAGGTTGAAGATTTGGGTAACTTTGTTTTATTCATTTTCATGTTTTCTCCTTTGCACTCCATTATCTCTTTGGATTTTTAGATTTAGAAATTCTAACCTAATAAAACATAAATTTCCAGAGATACATATAGGATACAAGTATGTTGGCCTAGTCATTGTTTTGCAGAAAACACCATCAACATCTTTGACTCTCCCACACTCTCTCCCACTCTCTTCCTCCCTTCCTCCCACCATCTTCCACCCTCTCCCACTCTCTCCTACCCT